>PDGT01000065.1:0-16696 GCA_003671415.1 Megathymus violae | reverse complement strand
ACACGCACACGCACACCCACAAAGTCGACACCCGCTCCTTATAACATCAATGCAGATACAGACTATTCATTTCCCCGGCGTCGATTCGCAGCACGGAGCCGATCCAGACGATCCAGTTCGCGCCCAACAACAGGCTGGTGGCGCTGGGGTCGCGCGACAACTTCATATACGTGTACCAGGTGGACGACGGCGGCGCGCGGTACTCGCGCCTCGGGAAGTGCCTGGTGAGTGACGTCACACGCACACACTACCTCAGGTTAAGTTTGTATTAAATTTTTAATTTCCCTTAAAAAATAGTTAAGTCCACCTTTTCCTACGCACGGTCGTCACTCACCCATGACCGAGCTTAGGCCGAGGTCTACCACACTGGTCGACTGTACACCTTTGTACACCTTCGGTTACATGTCGGCGAACTGTCAATCGGGCATGAAGCGGGTTACATCGATATGTTTTTCGTCATAAAAAGCAAAGTGTAATTAATTGATTATAAATATCGGAATAATCTTTAATTCAAATTCGGTATTCTGGACCGAGAACAATATCCTCGTTAGTCCTTGTGGTCATTCGATGATGTTATTATTATAATTTATCACCCGACTGAGTTACGTCGAGACTCACCATAACCAGTGTGAAGGTATTTTCCTTGTCTAAACATGTTAAAACGCATGTTAACGCAGTGGACACTCGATAGACTCATTGACACTCGCAGTGTTACAGTTTAATATTTTCCGTTTATACTCACCATGTAACGCGTATTTGGTTCGTCTCGAAGTATCGCGATAGGGATGTTATGGATATGAAATTTCGAATCTGGATACGGATATATAAATCATTTACCGGCTTCAATTACGGTTACGGATATTACGTGATTTAGGAATCGGAAAAAAAATATGTATAATGTATCTACCAGCTAACACTGACAATATTTTTACGTACCATCCGATATTACAATCATAGAAATAACAATAGCCTTAAAAGTTTAATAATAAAAATTGTCTAAAAATGAGAACGAAAACCTGGTATAACGTATTTCATTTAGACTATCCCCCTATCCGAAAACTTTCGAATCTTTTTTGATTCGGTTACTGTTTATATAACGGTGACGGAGCTCCATGACATCCCTCATCCACAACACTCAAGCCCGTCACGAGTGTGTCCACCCTCGCTTACTGTGTTCTAACGGAGTACTTAATTTCATGCCTCTAGTGTACGGAGAGAAAACGTAGAAGGGTAAACCGAATTAAACATTGACTACGTAGTTGGCGCTTGGTGCTGCATGCTCGTTCCTGCTGTTATTTTGTATAAAACCATCATTATTTGTTGTATGTTTCCTATCATATCGTATTTTTGATTACTTAAATATACCCTTTAAAGTGTAAAGGGTTAATTTTTTTTTATACTAGTAACATTAAGTAAGTGGTATGGCGGCGCAAAATAGAAAGACAAATGGTAGCACGTACGTTAGAGCGAAATAGATACCTATATATACCGACATGATCCCAGCGTGACCCCAGTGGGCGTCGCGTCCCACGCTCCGGGACGTGGTCGCGATCCAAATCGAGCTACTATCTACAATTTGTTGCGATGACGTTGTTTCGTGTGTGAAGCAGTCCCTGTGCCTGTGTATTTTGCGTCTTTCTAATTTATTGTAAACTAGCAAATCTGCCCTCGCTTCGCTTCGGGAAAACTACGCCTTACGCCAAGAATTAGTACCCGCATTATTTTAAATTAATTTATAACTTGTTTATTTATGGCCGGATTGCGATGAAACAAACTTTAAATATTGAGTGACGCTTACTGCAATAGGTACATCGGTGAAAACCAGAACATATTCGGTTAAGCCGTTTCTGAGATTAACGGGAACAAACGCACAGACAAACAGACAAAAATTCTAACAACTGTTGTTTTGTGCTCTATTGCTTTAGGAAAGGCTTTTATAATGTATCGTTCATGTACAGAAAGCGATCGATTACAATTTTATTATACATATGTATAGATTGTAGCTTCACATGGTCCAGTCAGCTTGTAGCGGCTTCTGGAGGGAGCATGCTTTTGTAATAAATTGTATTAAACTCGTATAAATTAATCCCGGTTGTTTTCGTTAAGTTAGTTTAAACCTTGTGTATAGTGTTCAGTTAGAATTATGAATTGGGTTGTGATCACATCGTTTCGCTCTTGTTCGAGTAGTCGAAGGTGCTGCTATTCCATGTAGTGTATAGTGGAGACTTTTTAAAAACCATGTGACTGCTTCTGTCGTAGAATAAAATTAGTGAAATTAATTTCTTGTGCTATGCATTTCTTTTCAAATAAGTTTGTTTCCCTAAACTAAATGCAATTATGTAATAGAAATAGAAAACGGTACTCACTATAAACATACTTATGTAATTTCGATCGAATTGCACGGTTTATCGATTAAGCTGAACTCATAATTTCTGAATATCCGTTACTGCAATAGTTACATGAGCGGTCAGCGTCACCTATTCACGTCCGTACCTGTCGCACCACCGACGCGATGTCAGCTGCGTGGGCAACGTGGGCCCCGCTCGACACTGGCTCGTGACACTAACCGAAACGTGCAGGAACAGTTCATAGTAAGACGGCAGCTAGCCGGCTAGCCGGGCGGGTACGGAACCCTCGCATCGTGCACTAGTACCGTCGGAATGAATCTGGGTGGTGAGTCCGGTCACCTCCACTAGGAAGAACCGAGAGCCAGCTTCGACTCTTCTTTATCAGGATGCATAACTCGTAGTAGGAGGACGAATGGAGTCCTTCGCTCTCCAAAAATCGTATGTTTGTGCTCATCGTCATGTATTGAGGATACAAACAATAAGTGTACGATATAAAATATCGTTTTTATATTTGCAGGGCCACTCCAGCTACATAACACACTTGGACTGGTCGGAAGACAGCCAGTACATCAGGAGTAACTCCGGGGACTACGAGCTGTTATATTGTAAGATATCGGTTGACGATGAATATTTAAAACCGTATATGTAAAGTCGCGGGTGGCCCCCACCGCGACCACCGGGTCGTCGATCTTTCACGTTCGCACCACAAGGCCTTCACTGCCCATATTATAATTATACAACACTAAGTGCTAATCTAAGTATATAAGTTTATTTTGATCGGCCTCAGTGGGATCAACGCCGGTAACGAATATCGTCAACGTGTCGTGTCGCAGGGAACGCCACGACGTGTCGTCAGGTGACGTCGCCCACGTCGATGCGCGACGTGTCGTGGGCGACCAACGCGTGCCCCATCACGTACAACACCATCGGCGTGTGGCCCGAGAACGCCGACGGCACCGACATCAACTCGTGCACCAGGTCGGTAGCTGCGCCGCGGCACGGACATTATGTTCGAGTCGTTTGATCGTTTGGTACATGTTGGCAATATATGTATGCCCATCGTCGCTCGCTACTCCTGCCGTTAATAAAGCTGGGTAAAATATCGTTTTAAAATATACAAACCGCGAGTACATTTAATGTGTGTGTGTGTGTGTGTGTGTGTGTGTGTGTGTGTGTGTGTGTGTCAGTTTACAGTTAAAAGTTACCAGTTGACAGTTAGCATTTTACTATTTTTAGTGGATACATTTGTTATTTATTGAATATAACATTCGAACAGCGATCCGACAGGACCCAAAATGTCAGAGCTGTCTCCGCTGGGACAGCAAATTACGAATTGACCCGAGCTCGTGTTTCTATCGTCTGCTATAGTTAAGCTTTTACAGCGTAACTGACATTTCTCTTTAATGCCGAACGGTATATGTAATCGTTATATCGATTTGCAGGTCGCACGACGGCCGGCTGGCCGCCACCGGGGACGACTTCGGCAAGGTGAAGCTGTTCGCGTACCCGGTCACCCAGCCCAAGGTGAGTGTCGGGACTCGCGACGGTGACCAGAGTTGAGAAAATGTCGAACAAGTCTACAAGTTAACACTCTTGGGCACCGATATGGGTCTCGCTCAGGGAATATACTGGTCGCTTGCAGAGGGAACTCGTCGCTTTCGTATTCAAAAACCGAACGACCCGCAGGCGGTCCTCATGTTTAGAAATCTACGATGTTGTTTTCAGTTGAACATTCCTTAGAAAACAGTGGGACGATCGATGACGCAGGGGTTGAAAATCCGTGTACACGACGTTGGCCCACGCACGAGGCGTATGGCAACGAGTCCGGCTTACTGTTTTCACTGAAGAGGTTTTTCTGTTTAGTGCCGAATCTTCGTGAACCTTCATGACGATACGTTATTTGGAAGATAAACTATAACCAGAATATCGGGGAAAACTAGTAAGATGCCCATCGCCGATCAGAAATGACTCTTATTATAATTATTGTTCTTAAATAAGTTGTCAATTGAACCCTGTTTGATTCGTTCTAACCCGTCAAAACTTCGTTGACTTCCTGGTACTGTTGTAATCCACGGGCGGCGGTGGCCACTGTAATATTTCAGTAATTAAGCTGGAACAGCACAAAAGAACGTAGTTAAAACCAATTAATCTTGTAGACTCCACAAGGGGGTCGGTTTGCACCGACCGACCGGCTCGCGCTGCTCTCATATTTAAATTCATATAATTATGATATCGATCGGTTAAGTCGCGACAAACAGTATTATCCATTCACGGCAAGGATGTTATGGAGCTCCGTAACCGTAACCGAAACTATCGGATATCCGAATTAAAAATATATCCGAAACCGTAACCGAATCCGATAAAAAAGATTCGGTTAATTCTCCGACCGAGCCGATACACTAGCCGTGTCGTTCTCATTTCAGACAGTTTTTATTATTTTAGGCTATTGTTTTTTTGTGACTATAATAACACATAATACCTAGCAATAAAGACCAACCTTGTCAATACAACATTTCTTTCCACGTAGTTAATTTTCTAATATCCGTAACCGCAATTATCCGAAACAATGGAATAATCCGAAATAATTTTATATCCGTAACCGTAAATGAAACCGGAAAAAAATGTATTCAATATATCCGTATCCATATCCAGATCCAAAATTTCATATCCATAACATCCTTAATTCACAGTATTTAACATTACATTGATTACATATAATTAAACCTCTCGTCTCAAATATTCTAATTAAAATGTGTCGTATCCAGCCGACATATCGCCTTACGCCCTATTCCGTGGTAGAGGTCCTCACCAGGTCGACAGAGCCGCCACCGACAGTTGTTGCTGCATTTACTTTTATTTATTTATTTGCATTTACATTTGACGACTCGGTAGCCCATGTGGGAGTGACTCTGCCTGCCGGCCGATATTTAAGTTTGTTGTTATATTTATATATAAAAATGTTGTGTTGCAGTCATTGTGTCACCAGTACGGCGGACATTCTTCGCACGTGACGTGCGTGCGGTTCCTGCCCGACGACACGCGGCTCGTGACCACGGGCGGGCTCGACACCAGCGTCATGCAGTGGCTCGTCGACTGAGCCGCCGCCGCCGTCACCTCAAAAACCACCCATCCCCACCACACACGCACCGTAGCGAACACACCGTACGCTACATATTCCTACAGACGGGAAATTAAGCCTCGTCTCATATTATTCAGTTTTGTTCATTAAACATATTTTAATAGATCTGTATAATAACCTCAGTTGATTGTGAGCCGTGACATCTTTGGATACATGAGTCGAGCTTTAGGTTATCGAGATTAAGTTATGTCAAGTTTTCTCTGATAAAATTTAAAAAGTGGACATTGTGGAAGATTGACAGCTATGGGAACGGAATACAACTCTAATGATTAAAAGAAACTAAATCTTTGTTGATAGAAACTTGTAAGAGCATAACATACACAGAACGATTGTTTAGCGATCCATCTTAATCTAATCATGAAATATTGCATTGCCACTGACAGTCAGCTTAATATCAAATTGATCTTGAGACTCGCCTCTTGTGTTCAAATATTCACGGAATTTTAATTGATCACATATCAACGACAATTATTTGATAGTTGAAACTTTGTTGTCTTATATGTCCCCACATGCTATTAATATTTACTGAAATTGCAAACGGATGTACAATTTGATTAAAACGTGTACGAAAAAATAATAGGAATCTTTTTGCGCCCGCGGTACGGCAATGAGTTAACAGGTACACTTGGCATTTCTGTACAGTACCAAAAGTACCTATTATAGTATTAGTACAAAATGGGGACTACTTTTGTGGCATTATTTACACATTTGTAAACTGATTTAAGTTTTACATTGAACGCAAATATTTTGGACACATTTTATTTTTAAAATAAAAATTGTATTAGCCCCAAATATGAAACTGTTTACAGGAAAACAAAAAAATATATATGTGGCAAGAAAACTTAATTTGTAATGCCAATTATACACTGAAGGTAATATCAATTTTGTCGTAAAGAGATCGGTACCACGTACCAATCGTCTCATTAATTAAGAACTGCAATTTTAAACTTGTATTGAATATCAATTACTAATCAATATTTCTAAATCTATATTTAAATGTGTATTTCTCTGCTTATGTAGATAAGATAAATTGCTAATTCACGACAAAATTCGACTGCAAAATATGTTTAATCGTAATATTATAGTGATCAAGACTCATACTGCCCCATGTTCCCCACTGCTGGGTCTGGCCTAACAATTCATTATAAAAGATTAAATATTTCAATTAATTGCAACTTAGCACATTAAGCTTGATTTGTAACATTTTGCAGTATGTGTACAGTTCGCGACCAAACAAATTGAATGGTACATATCAGTAACTCCATAACATATTGCACGATTATGTAATGTTGTTTTGTTTACTTGATAATTGATATTGTACAGATCATCGGATCCAAAGGACGTAGTGGTATTACTGACAACAATATTATGTCAAAACATGTCGCTTCAAGCTACGTTGTGGTTCCAAGTGTACCGGGGCTACTGAATTTCAAACGATTTTAATCCGAGACAGACGTAAAATATGTTTGTGATCAATCTGAAATAGAATATGTCCACGGGTTGCAGTTGACACGTAATATAAGGTCCTTTATTACTTTCTCCTTTACTAGTTTCACGTGATGTATGATATATATTGATTGAATCGATTCTTTTAGTGTTACCTATTATAACCATTTAAATTGTTTTGTCAAGTAAAAGTATTTATGTATAGGGATAGTTGCACGGTTGTGACGCGGTGGGCTTAGAACAAAACTGACAATTAGCATGTAATGATCACTCCGTCGAAGTGGTCAATTGTGGCAACACTGATCTATTGTAACGCTATTTTTACACTTGCAACTGCGAATATTGTTGAAATGTGATCGAGCTTTTTGGCGTATTTTCATAACTTAAGAATAATTATATTACATGATAATAGTTTCGGCACGTTTTAGATTTATTATTTAATAGGCGATTAAGTTTTACAAATTAGATTTATTTTTTTTTAGGTTAAGTAATTTAAGTTATCCGTCGTGGTTTAGGAAAATGTTTATTTCCAGATCACTGTAGATTTTTTTATATTACGCGGCATATAATTTAATTTAGGCTATATAACTGCATGGCCTATTAAATCTATTATATTGCGTAAACTTAATAACGAGATGGTAGAATTTTGGACCTAACTTTTGTAGCTTTAGTAAACATTTCCATAGACCACGTTGTTTTCTTTATTTCGTAAGTGATCTAATGGCAACATTCCGTTAATTTTACATTTGTTGGTAACCTACTCCTAGTCACCGGTAGTTCATTTCGTTGTAATGGCCGTCACGTCGCGGTCGGTAGCTGTCACGTAAGGTTAGCACTAACGTATGTTTATGTTAAATGTATATACTTTCATTTGCGATGGCGTCTGTCCGTCTCCTTCGATGTGCCTCTAATAAAACAATGTTTATTGAATTTGCCTTTCATTTCACCGAAACCCCCAGAGGTGACTTGATATAGATCAAATCCTGCACACGAGGAATATGTATCTTAAAAAGGGAACTTAGACGTACAGGTCACTGGACAAGTTCTTCATGTTTTATTAACGCATATCAACATAAATACTTCTATTATTAAATTACAAATAAAACTTATTTATAGTGTTGATACCGTACTGACCCTCCAACTAGTCGAAGCCCTAAAGTATCCTACTCCAGTACCAAATAAACTTTTCCTTATCTACACTCATCAATGAATATCAAATAATTTAATAATGTCAATATTCAAATTCATTTGAACTTATACATGAACTGTAATGCATCGAAAAAAAAAACTATTTTTTGAAATGAAACGAGTAAAAATTTAAATACATACATATATTATAAACTGGATTGTACATATATGTACGACAGACGCAATAAATATAAACTGTATTCCTATGAGAAATAGTAGAGGACCAACATATAACATAGTGCATCTATATTTATATACATTATAATCTTAACAGACATTAACAACACCATTGACAAACTAAAAATTTCAATATTGAATAAATCCAATACTACATTTTTCTTCACAATGATATCTTAAAAGTCTTCGCTAAAATTATATTTAAAGCACAGTCTTGTACACTAGTTTTTTCTTCAATGATGGTCACAGATTCTACTAACTAAAGTGACCCGCCAAGAAATATTTAACAACAATAGATTCTCGTCATTCAAACTAATAACATCGCTGATACCACACCACTTGACATGGAACAGGCCAATGTACCGAAAACATTAAGAAGTCCAACGATATAATTAAACTATAGTATAAATTGTACACTATATCAACTGTTCTACACTATTGGCGGACAGCTCCAGTAGTCTCCAGGCAGCCTTGGGGTTTAACTCCTGGGGATCTCGACAGAGGACCCACACATAGTTCACTCGCATAACCTTGTCGGGACTGCCCTCTATCACGTTGTTCTTCGCGTCCCTCACACACATTATCTGTTGCGACTGGAACGTCACCACCAGCACTGGACCCTGATCCATCATTTTCCCCATGACTAGTTCAATCTGTTCGATGTCCAGGATCTTCGAGTCCAATCGGTAGCCCAGCTGCCTGCACTGCTTGATGGGCGTCGCTAGGATGTTGTAGACTCCCTCGTAGCACCAGTCCTTCAGTATCTCCAAGTCGCCCCGGACCATCGCTTCCAGAATATTCGGTATGATGTCGTTGGCGCAGTCCTCTATAAACTTCTGTGCAGTGAACGTCGGGTCGATTTTGCATATTTCCGTTAACGTTTTAGATAGTTCAGTCTTTTCGAAGATGTTTCCGAACAGGCTGCCCACCTTCTCGGTCATGAATCTCGATGCTCGCACTACTGGGTTCTCCGATTCTTCGTATTTTATCTTCCAATCTAACACCTGTAACGGAGGGACGCGATGATATTGTAGAAAATGGACGAGAATTAATTAATGAATGAAATAATATTTATTTAAAGTTGGTTTTTACAAACACTTTTTGAACGTCAAACTACGCCATCACTTCAACAAATCCCTACCGTGAGCGGCCCCGGAAGAAGAAGCGACAAGAAATTCCCGAGGAGCTTTTTTTTACTTACAATTTAATTAAGAGATTAATTCCAGTATACAATTACATTCATATCTCTATCGTAAGAAAACCACGTGCTACAATAATTAATGTCCATAAAAGATATAAAGCGAAAATCGTTTGTCTTCTCCGCAGGCGCGTCCGATGTCGTCCTCTACTTTAGTCAACTTCCAAACGCATCGGTGAAAAATCATGACATACAAGTCATCAAAAGAACGCGGTATTTAATCGCCATGCGTGAAGTAAGTACATGTATAGAACAAACACGCTCTGGTCTCAATATTTTTATACTAATTTCTGAAACACGATAATCCTACTCCATATCTTACGCCCCGTAGCCCAGTGAGTGACCTTGCCTGCCGAGCGACGCAAGCCGGCTTCGATTCCAGGCCGGAGTACACGTTTATATGACGATAAATGTTTATTCACGAGTCATGAGTGTTTGTGATGTCAAATTCAAATTTATTATATTTCAAATACAAAATGTATATACATTTCTATAGTGACCAATAACATTTGCAAAGATCACGTTCAAAGTACATTACAGCGATAGCGATAATAAATACCTTATTGAAGTACTGGTTGTTGTTCTTGAAGCTCTCCCACTGCTGGTAGAACCGCGAATCCTTGTGCAGTTCGACGCCCACCGTCTCCGTGTCGGGCGCGAACGTGCGCTCGTCCGTCGCCACCTGTCGACGTCACGCTCGTTAAAATACTTGATACGTAACAAATTCAAAACCATTTTATCACATAGGTATTTTGTAAATACACTCATGCACGTAATTTGTTGCTTCTACTACAGCGACCGTTTCGAAATGTTGCTTTGACATTGAGAAGAAGAAACGGCGAAACAAACTCCTCAGGACATCTATTAAAACGACACATTGCAATTACAAAGTAAGTTTAAACCTGCACGGAACTGGTTTCGACACTGTTATTTCCAGACGTCCTCGCCATTAATACTGTTGCGGACGGCGGAACATAATAGATTTAAGAAATGTTTATACTGTTTAAATTATTGCGTAATATTTCATGTCAGGACAGGAAATAAATAAAGACACGTGTAAAAAGGGGTAGAAAGGGACAGGGCTATATGGGTAAATAAGACAGCGCTATACACACGAGACAAACCTACGTGTTGGAAAGGGATAGGTGCAACCTTGAGGCGAAGGACTCAAGGGAACATAAAATTAATTTGATTGATCGACATTAGATTATAGCTCGTTATACTAGCCACTAAGTTAGCCCTAAGAATTTATATATAACCCCGATAATTTATTTGTAAATTTGTATTCCATCTGACAATAAATGAGTTGAGATACCTTAGCAAGAAACCTTTTATTTGGGAACACGGTCCACTTGCTCTGCTATAGAGTTTTCGGTCTTACAAACCGGATGCTACAAATACATTCATCTATACCATAATATCGTTTGCCTTTTCGATCGGCTCTGATCTTCTTTCAACAACAGGAATGAAGGCCTTAGTCTTCCACGCTGGTCAAGTGCGGGTTAACGGACATCACTGACATTTGTAAACATGATGGAGTAGTCTCGCATGCAGGTTTTGTTCACGATGTTTTCCTTTACCGTAGCTTTTACCGTTTAATAAGAAATTTGTAATACATACATAATTCGAATTCTAACTGGTTTCTCGTGCGAGAGACTGACGTTAAAGCACTAGCCTACCACTGCTTGCTAACCGGCAAGATTTAACAAAAGTACATACCTCAACCCTCTTCCTTAAGGAAACAGGAGAAGTGTAGACCCTTCCTTCCAGGCCTCTCGGTGTTATTTCGTTCTTCATCACTTCCGTTGCCTGCAAACATACAACATTCATAAGGCTTCAAATTTTGCCAGCTTTTATACGAATCGAATCAATATTATTGAAGTATGTGTAAGGATGACAGTCGTGCATTACCTGTGATATGGTTCTAAAGGCGGAAGTTTGACCCAGCTTCTGGCTTTTGTCTGCTATACTTTCGGCGGCGTCCTTGGCGGTTTTAGATATGTCCTCTGTTATTTTACCTGCAATAAGATGCAATACAATTAGTGCACCCAATCAAAGGATTACATGGCTAAACACAAACTAATGGTCTAGCAGTAAATTTAACTTTGATAAAGGCGAATGTAAAGAATACATAATCAGTCATAGCTGAATTGCATTTGTGACGGTTTGTTTGTAAATAATTTGTTATAAAAGAAATCATATTGTTTATAAGTGACTATTACAAGTTATATTACATTTCAATGTCTAAATATTGTTATTGGTAAATAGTAAATACTCTCTTTCTAAGTATAAACATTGTGACTAAGCAAACCATCTATATTCAAATTTATAAACAGATGTCACAGTGAAAGGTACAAGTTAAAGTAATGTATATAACAACATAAATGCTTAATATTGTGAAATATTTTATTGCATTAGAACCACAGACTCAAAATATTATATCAATAGTTGATTAACAAAGAGAGGTAACTTGTCGACAGTCGCTCATGAACCTCTGTAACACCAAGGGAGCTCCAACCGCACAATCACTTACTCCCGCATAAAAAGGGTAATAATATCTTTCCAATACACTTGTACAAATACCATATGCCACATAAGTAATTCTGATCACAAAACTCTCACCAGCCTTTTTTGCAATCTCCGTTTTACTGGCCTCCTCCAAAACATGCTCCATTTTTCCCTTTATACCCTCAATTGTTTCCTTAAACACCTCAGAACTTTTAGAGGCTTCTGATTCAACAGCATGGAATTTCCTTCTCGCTGCTTGTAGAGCCTCTGAGTTTTCTAGCTTCTGTGCTTCTTCTCTAAATTTTTTGATGTTATGCTTCATTTCTTTGTTTTTAGCTATATCTTCCTTTATGTTTTCTATGATGGATGAGAAGAACCCTTTTCTTGAGTATTGACGACATTCTTGTATTGTGTACTATAAAAAATAAAGTCCTTTTAATTATGTGATTGATAATAACAATATTAATTACGGATAGCCCATATAAAGCAGGATTTTTTTATTTTTTGTTAAAAACCGACAACCGAGCGAACGAGCCACCTGATGGTAAGTGGTCACCATCGCCCATGGACATCAATAAGAAATATAATATGACAAAATAAGAGACAAAATAGGACAACATCTAGTAATAAATAGAAAGTTTTGAAGTGTTTAATGGAAACTACCAATTTACATTTGGATTTTGGTAACATACTTTTATTACGTATGTTTTATGTACCTTATTAATTCATTACAAATAATTCTATTAAAACAGAATGCAATTAATATATTCGATTTTATTTAATTTATTAATACAAATTCATTTTCAGTAGTCAAATAGTCACTCAGTTATGAACCGATTTATCTAAACAAATCTTTCCATAAATTTGATTGGATTTAAACTACTTCCTTCAGAAATTACTTCAGTATGATCATGAAATTATTTAAATGATGAAATAAAATAATAATAATAAAATAATAATAATGTTTAAATGCCAGGGCTTTCTGGTGTTAAAGGGTTCCTAATATTAATGACTGAAACTTGTAATATTATCCCCATCATTGCTAAAATGCAAATTTGTAGGAATTGTATCAGTTATTCAAAAAAATTTATCTGAATCAATATGTATAACATAAATATGGCAGGGTATACCACATCTTGTACATGTGTGGAAGTAATCCCGTCAGTTAGAAACCTTTTGAATTAAAATTTAGTTATATAACACTATCAATGCAGAATCAAAGCCATAACGTTGAACTAATATACAAAAAATACAAATAACACGTACTTTAACGTCTATTTCGTCATATTCTATTTCTATATGGGATATACGTTTTTTTCAAAAAAAGGTACCTGGTCTGTTTTAATATAAACAATAGTTGGTTTTATATTCACTGGCACTATACATTTCCAACGGGCCGGACGATACAATAACTGGCGACAGGAATGCTGAAAAACCGAAAAATATAAGTAACCTTTAGCACTCATAACCTAAACAGTGATGCACAAAGGTACATAATTCTATTCACCATTTTATATATATATATATTAAGTTACACGGATGTTGAATTCAATGTCTATGTTATTAATTTGTAAAAATAAAATAAAAACCAAAACTACACGAATATCAAAGAAAATTGCTCAATATCATGTTTTTTTATTACTAGTCCTTGGTCGTTCGTTTGTGACACTGACAGTCTAACAAACTAAGCACAGACTATAGTATATATAATACAAAATAAATTATTACAAGCTTAATTACTTCTTAAAGTAACGTATTTATATTAAAAATTGGTTTGCTTCAATGTTTATGAAAATGTTGAAAGTTCGTGATTCTCTTTTAATCTTATACGCTGGGACTTTTGATAACAATTATCGATCTAATTGTTGCAACCAGCTAATCTACACGACATGACACACAACGATGATGTATGCTTCTATATACTAAATATATGAAACCAAGGAGTGCCTGAACGTCACTTCACAACATGCTAAACATTTGTACTATAAGTAACATGAGTATGCATTGCCAATCCGGATCTCTTTCGCTGTTGCACTATTGTAATTTTTTGCTCTATTGGACACTCTAATATACTTTACGGTACCGCATTAGACTTTATTCCTATATTTTTGAAATATCTATGAAATGTCAATAACCATAAACAAAAATAGAAAAGTTTAACTGTTTCCTGTTCACAAATTGAATACAATTTTGTTTCTCCTTTCCTATATTTAATCTGGTTATAAATTATAAATATATTGCATAATTAATTAGTCATGCAATTTATTCTTAACTTTAATTACAAAAATCATCAGCATAGATTGTTCTTTCATTCAAGTTTTAAAAAATTCTCGTTTCCGGTATGAACTTGGTTCCAGAAACATAAGAAAGTGTATACCTACTGTAATTTCATTTATTTTCTGTCGTCATTTTTAGCCACGATATCGCGTGCGCGTTTTGTGAAATTCAGTTTATTTTATGTTCATTCATAGAAGATTGTAAGTCGTGCTCGACTTCTGCATTCTTGCGGAATACGCGGAGCGAAGATTGAAGAGACGCTTTGTCATAAGGGGAAGGTACATAACTAGATATCGAATATCTTCTGTCAGTCATCAGTCCATATTTACTTATCGTGCGCAAGCCGCAAGTAGTAGTTGGAGTAGATAGCACGTTTTTGCCAGCTGGTGTGTACGTTTTTGCTTGTAATTTCTCTTGTAATAGCAAACATTTAGGTTTAAAAAGTGATTGCAGTGCAGTTGATTGATAGTGGGTATTCAATTGTGGCAGGTTGGTGTGGCCGGTTGGTTTCCGTGGTGCCAGCTCCTTTGAAGAATCAACAATTCATCCCATCTGTGAGCTCTCGTCCAGTGGGGCGCTACCATTTTATATGACTTTAGCAAGATTTACAGGTGAGCGGTGTAATTTTTTTAATATGGAATGTCATAGAATTTCTATTCCGACGCGCGGCGTTTTTTGCTAATTGGATTTTTACAAATTTTGAAAGGCACAGAGGTTATCTTTGCGAATGGTATTTTTACACGAGTTAGTTATTTTTGTGACATTGTAGGAGATCATAGATTATTTCAAAAGTAATGAAGATGTATTATGTGAACGAACTTCATACAAATAATATGCAAATAGTAATTTCGTGGCAGACTGATATGCTGCATTATGACTACCACAGACTTCATAGTATTGTTAATTGGAATCATATCTTAATTATTCGTACTAAAATTCAGTAAAAAGCAATGGTATTTTTTAAGTACCAATTCTAAATCTGTGACTTGTGTGCAGGAGTGGCATTGTAGTACTATTCTCAGTTGTGATTAGTATCTTGTCACTGCAGGAATTAAAATTGTGAAAGATGATAAAATTGTACCATTTGTACATCCAATTCAGCGGCCAGTCATGAAGCAACCTTGTGTTTCAGTTGAAGTTACAAATAAGATATTGTAATTTCTTAGTGGTGTCATTCAATTAGGAACCCATTGCAATGCATGAGGACCCATGTCCAGGTCCCACAGTGTCACAGGTCCAGGTACCAGAGTATACTCTTATCATGCTGCAACAGTATGGATTGATGAATGGGTTTAATAAGCCAAATCAACAAGTGCCAACACAATAGTAATTTGGAAATAGTTAGTGTTCAAATGCCTCCCACTAACTATGAGCTGCAGCTTACAATTTCCTCCCAAGCAATAGACCACTGCAGGACTTTTGCCACTAACCACTATTCATTCAACTACCGACTGTGTCTGCAGTGTATTAACCTAGTTTTTCACTAATGATTGCTCTGTAAACATTTCTATCTGATTATGACTGTTCCATAATGACTTCTCAGTTTATGAAATTGATATATTAATTGTTTATTAGTTATACATATTTTTTAATGGTTGTCACCATCCTACTGGAGTAATAATAGATATAATTATATTGGTCATTATGCACATTAGAGACATGTGTGTAGTGTCTCAAGAAATATAATTTTCTATGAAAAATCTATATAAGTGCAAAATCAATTGCTCCTCGAAAGTACGTACAAAAGACTATGATGATATAATGACTGCCAAATTAAAGCTTGTTACAAAGAATTTGGCTGATTGTTTGTGTGTTTGTAATTATTAATGCAAAGTGCTGACAGGTTGCTAGTCTATACATATAATAAAATTCTAACTGATCACTCTTTGTGTATTCTGGATGTAGGAGAAAAACTATGATTAGGGGCCTTAAGCATTAGAACCCAACAAATAGTTATTTGAATTTTTTTCTGTGAATTTGTGCACCCTAAACTCAGAAGTGGCGTAAATGATTTTGTTATGGTTTTCCCTAATGTATTGCAGTAAGCATCACTTTATATATAAAGTTTGTTTCATTCCAATCTGTCCTATGGACAAACATTATATATTAACCTAAAACAAAGGTGCTATTTCTAAGACTAAGGTGTACTTTTTGTGAAGCAAAGCGAGAGTAGATTGCTATATATAATATAAGTATAAAATGATGATGATATAAGAACCAGAGGCTTGTAAAATATAATTTTTCAATTGATACAAATAAAAACTGTTTCCAGAAACAGTCATGTTATTTGTATTTTGTCCATGATATGAAGTTGTGTATTGTTTCTTTATCTTGTTCTTCTATAAAAATGTAGTATTGTTGTAACGTATTTTACGTTACATGCGTGTCCTATCGTAATATAAATCATATTGCAAA
>PDGT01000064.1:2127597-2163689 GCA_003671415.1 Megathymus violae | reverse complement strand
TTAGCTAAAGACAGGTTAACCAAAAACATTGTGCACCGATTGGTGTTAAATTAAATTGAAATTGAAAGTATTTATAATTCAAAAAAATAGATATTAATGTTTAAAAGTTTAAGACTGTCTGCCTTGCCTACCTCATTCATGAGTTTAAGCGTCACATGTTATTTACTGTATTATACTGTAATATACTTATATTTGTTATAAAATTAAATGGAAATAATAAATCTGATAAATTTTTATTTTGTACCTATTGATTTCTGCTTAATATCAAGTGTAAGAACATTTTAATTAATTGTGTTCAACGTACTTTCCCTTCAAATCTCAATCCAGTGAATTTGTATACCAACATCAACATTTTCGTCTTTGTTCGTAAATAATTTCATTGTACTAAAGGGTTATAGTAGTAGAAAGTCAAATAAGGAGATCACCATATTTTTTTACAAATACCATCTGTGTGAAAAAGCATAGTGGACTCCGTGACTGATGTTCTCTTATTGTTCCTCTTAGATTGTTTACTATAATGTAATATAACAAAAACTTTAGCCACAGCAACGCGTGGCCGGGTCAGCTAGTTGATAATATAGAATATTATGATTCTATATTAAACTCGGAATCAAAATCAAATCTTATTTCATTTATATTAAAGAGCAGATTGTCACAGATGCCTAAACTTAAATTATCTCCTTCAAACGCAACTGTTCAGGAGCTGTTACAGGACATGAAAAAGCTTTTATTGCCAAAAAAATCACCAACTGCTATCCAGCACCAGATGCAAGTCATTCGCCAAGGTGACGACTCAACGGACGAATATGGTAAGAAATTATCAGAACTATTTGTCAATCTAACAATCGCGCAATCAGATGGCGATGCAAATACATTTAAAATTTTGAAATCAATAAACGAAAAACAAACAGTCAAAAGGTTTTCTGATGGTCTACGTAATCGTCGGATTAGCACTATCATTGCGGCGTGTAATTATGAGTCCTTGAAGGATGCAGTGCAAGCAGCCATTGATGAAGAGACAGCAACATCATCGAATTCATCTGATTTATTCTATTATAATCAACGGCAAAAATATAATGTCAATTCCAGGAACGTGTACAACACTGAACGCGCATCATATACGCATCGTCCAGCTCAGCGGTACAATCGAGGTTCGAGGCCATTCCGATTCAGAGGACGTGGAACGTACGTACCGGGTGCCAGCCGAGGCCAGTTCCGTGGCACCAACCAAGGTCGTACTTTTAGAGGTAATTCTTCAGTTTTTCGAGGAAACCAAAGGATTCGCAGTTCAAATCATAACAACATACATATCTTAAATAATGAAGAATCCAATAATCAAACTGAAAACCAAGAAGTAGAAATTCCGAACCAGTTTTTTTGTTACTAAAAATGTAAATTTTTCTTCTAATAATACTTGCTCAATTAATTTACACGTGGAAAACAAAGTGCATTCATGGTTAGTGGACACTGGGGCATCAATTTCAACTTTGAAGTTGTGTGTTGCATTAGCTTTAAATGTTCCGATATATAAAAGCAACTTAGTCATCAATGGAATCGGTGGGAAACTTCAAGCAATTGAATATGCTTACCTTGATATTTTAGAACATGGACAAAGGCTTAATTATAAATTTTATATTTTTAAAGACTTAAAGATGTAAAAATGATGGGATTATCGGATGTAACTTTTTATCTTGTTACAAAGCAACATTAAATTTTCAAGAAAATACATTAACTTTATTTTCAAATAGAAATCAAAAAGTTTGCTTGCCTTTAATAACGATTAACAAGAATGTCTTTTATATACCAGCTCGATCAGAATCTTTGCATTACGTAAACACAGTTCATACCGAAGATTTTCTGGTGTGTGCGAAAGAATTATCAAAAGGTATATTTGTTGCAAGTAGTTTAGTTCGCCCTTTTAAGACGTTTAAAAGTGCCCCATCGGGCACCCTCTCCTGTGTGACGCCCCGCGCACTTGGTTGTCGCACCTTCGCGGTAGGCTGTTTTTTGTGCGAACGGCGGGCAATCCCCGGCCCGACCGTCCGCAGCCTCGGCTAGGGCGATATCAGATGCATTTGAGCGCGCCTGCGCCGCCCTGCGCGCCGGCGGCGAATTGGGTCCGAAAGGAGCGAGTCCTCCCGAGCCCTCTCCACCGCCTCCTTCTGCGAGATGACGTCCTCGCAGAAGGTGGCGACCGCGGTCCAGGCCCTGTCACCGCGAACCATCGCTCGCGCAACGACCGGCAATGACAGGTCCTCTCCAATTACTGCAGCGAGTTCCCGGCGCTGCTCAGACCAGGCCGCGCACGACTCGAGCGTGTTCTGCGCCAAGTCCTCGCTGCAGTCGAAGTTGTGGCAGCCCGGAGTCGCTTCTATTCTTGCGACTACGTGCAGATGTTTGCCAAAGCAACTGTGACCCGACAGCACCGACGCCCATACGTAGAGAAAAAGTGGTTAAGGATTACCTCGACGCAAAAGAAACCTACGAAACGGAAGCTTCCAGAACAGCAATAGCCAGTTGGAAGGAGTTCTGCACAAAGTAAGATAAAAAAGCCCTTTGGAAGGGTATTTATAGGGTTATAGGAAGAATAGCTCGAAGAGAGGAAGATCTACCTCTGACGAAAGACGGCAAGACGCTGGACGCGAAAGGTTCCATAAAGTTTCTGGCGGAAACTTTCTATCCAGAGGACCTCGACACCAGCGACAGCGACTTTCACGCCCAAATAAGAGAGCAGACCAGCAAGATGAACGAGGACGAGCAAGATGGAACTTGCAACCCCCCGTTCACCTTCACCGAACTTGAACTAGCGACGCACTCCTTTAACCCTAAGAAGGCACCGGGAAAGGACGGCTTCACAGCGGACATCTCTCAACAAGCGATTGCAGCAAGCCCGGAAACCTTCCTGAAACTCCTAAATAAATGCATGGAGCTCCATTACTTCCCACTTACCTGGAAACAAGCAGGCATATGTTAATTCTTAGAAAGCCTGGGAAGGATGACTACTTAGTCCCAACGTCATATCGACCCATAAGATTACTACCGATTTTCGGCAAAAACCTCGAAAAAATGCTAGTCTCATGACTAAAATACTACCTGCTACCTAAGTTGAGTAAGAGACAATATGGCTTTATGCTCCAGCGAAGCACCGAGGACTCCCTCTATGACTTGATGTACCATATACGCAATAAACTGGAACAAAGAAGAATAATCACCCTGATCTCTCTGGACATACAGGAGGCCTTCGATAGCGCCTGTTGGCCGACGATAAAGATAAGACTGGCGGAAGAAGGCTATCCTAGAAACCTTAGACGCATTATGAGCAGTTATTTACAGGACAGAAGGGTCAACATAAGATACCTGGGCGAGGAATACTCAAAAGCCACCAGTAAGGGTTGCGTCCAAGGCTCTATAAGGGGCTCAATCCTCTGGAATCTACTTCTGGACCCGCTCCTCAAAGACCTGGAAGTAGCAGGTGACTACTGTCAGGCATTCGCAGACGACGTTGTGCTAGCATTTGACGGAGCCACAGCATTGGAAATCGAAGGACATGCCGGTGCCGCTCTCGCACGTGTTCAGGGGTGGAGTATCAGAAATAAGCTTAAATTCGTTCCACACAAAACTCATTGTATCACCATTACCAAGAAACTAAAATATGATTTCCCGTGCCTGTGCATGAGCGGGATCGACATCGCAGCGTCCAGCGAGATGAAACTGCTGGGCGTTACAATAGATCATATATTGACCTTTAATACACACGTCTCGAACGTCTGCAGGAAAGCCATAGCCATAACCTAACCAGAGCAGCAAAGGCCAGTTGGGGCCTTCACCCCGACTCCAACGGGGGATAGCCCAAACTATGACCAAAGCCTACCGCACCGTATCCCTCAATTCAGCTTTGATCCTGGCTGGAATCTTACCCCTCGATCTGCCAGTTCGGGAAGCAGCCGCACTGTACTCCGCAAAAAGGGGAATGCCTGGACCGGAGCTGAAGGATAAAGAGATTGAGCGACCTACGCCGGCCATACTAGCATCGCATCCTGCCGAGAGGATTAAACTCGAGTTCGTTAAACTAGAGGACAGCCAGCAGGTGCAAGCTAACAACAGCTTTGAAATACGAATCTTTACAGATGGAAGCGGAATAGATGGGAAGATTGGGGCCGCGTTTTCCTGGTGGAACAACGCGACCGAAATTAAAACCCAAAAGTTTGCGTAACAGTGAGACGCATACACCAGTGCAAAGAAATTTCGATTGCATTGTGTTTTGAATATATTTTGGTGAAAAAAGTGAAATTTTTCAAAATTTTTAAATTTTTAAGTGAAACGCTGTTTGATTTATCGCGACGACATATGATTTTTATTTATGAGATTGATGTGCATTTTTAACCTCTACACTACGACTCCAGAATTGGATTTTTTGCGCAAGTGAGTGCAGAGTTATAACGTAAAAACCAGAAACCACGTGGCCACGTGGTCAAAGATCCAGACTCGTCCGGCTGATTTCAACAGCGCAGAATCCTGAAGGACAGCAGGAGAAGCAGTTCGCCAATTCCTGAAAAGAAATCGGATAAGTTTTGACCAAGTTATAGCTGTTTTTGTTAATTGTAAATTTTCAAAAATTGTAAAAATAAAAAATAACGATCGATAACCATATAATAGGTCTTTACCTATGAAATTGCCGTTCTGCTGTACTGGTCATTTCCAACCAAAATATTTGTTTTTGGCTGATAATTCTAATTTCAAATTAATTTTATATTTAAAACATGGAATTCTTTTTTCTAAAATCGTCATTTGTTTAATAGTTAGTGTTTTGTTTTCAACGCATTAGAACATATTTCGTCATCATGGATACGTTAAAAATTCGAATAATTATGGAGAACGAATACCGTCGTGGCAGCAAAGCGGCACAAGCACGCAACATCAACGACGTTTTCGGAGCGAACACTACAAACGAACGCACCACCCGTTATTGGTTTGCCCGCTTCCGTTCCGTTCCGTGGTCGTCCGAAAACTTTGGTCAACAATAACGAATTAAAGGCGATTGTGGAAGCTGATGAAACTCAATCTACGGCAGAATTAGTAGCAGCTTTCGACATTATCAGCAAAACAATATTGGTCCATTTGCGTTAAATTGGCAAGGTAAAAAAGGTTGACAAATGGGTACCCCACAAACTTAATGATCGCCAGCGCGAAGTACGCGTCGAGACGTGCCTTGCACTGCTCAACAGGTATACAAATGAAGTAATTCTGAACCGCATTGTTACTTGTGACGAGAAATGGATCCTATTCGACAATCGTAAGCGCTCAGCAAGTTGGTTGGACCCTGGTTCAGCACCCAAACAATGCCCTAAACGAAAACTTACCCCTAAAAAAGTGATGATCACTGTTTGGTGGTCTAACGCGGGTGTAATTCATCACAGCTTCTTACCAAACGGGACGAGCATTACTGCAGATGTGTATTGTGAAGAACTGAACACAATGATGGCGAAGCTTGCACGTCTCCAACCAGCTTTGGTCAATCGTTCGGCTCCACTTCTCCTACACGACAACGCGCGACCTCATACTGCACAGCAGACGGTCTCTAAGCTACAAGAGCTGGGGTTGGAAGTTCTCTGTCATCCGCCGTACTCACTAGACCTTGCGCCTACAGACTTCTTCTTTTTCCAGAATTTGGATAACTTATTGGCGGGAAAAAATTCAATACCCGACAGGCAGTACAAAATGCCGTTGAAGAATTTGTTGCCTCCCGTCCAGCTGATTTTTTCAAAAAGGGCATCAATAAGCTACCAATGTGTTGGCAAAGATGCATTGATTGCATGGGTGATTACTTTGATTAATAAAAATAAAAAATATAGAAAAAAAAATACGCTTCATTTATTTCATGAAAAACGGCAATTTCATATGTAAAGACCTATTATTATTATTTAGGCATTCTGTAGTAATTAATAAACTCTACATTTTCTGTAAATTTCAAAATTTTGTGATGAGTAGTTTCTAAGATATATTTTTTTTAAATATAAGGGTTGCCACGTGGTTGTAGAAATACCACCCCTAGGAATTAACCAAATATATAGAAAAATATAAAATAGCATAAGTGGTGACAAAATCTCTTATTTTGAACTTTTTTTTTGATAATTGTATTTTTAATTTAAATTTTATCTCGTATTTCAGTGTTTTTTAGTATTATTAATGGAATGGAACAAGTATGTCACACTGGTCAGTTCACAAAGTATTAAAGCGTAACGGAATGCGTCCATACAAAGTGCATAAAGTCCAAGCTTTAGTACCAGGCGACCGCGGCCGTCGGCGAGTTTTCTGCCAATGGTTGTTAGACCAGCAACAACGTATACCTGGTTTCATTGAACACGTCATCTGGACGGACGAGGCGACATTTACCAGAAATGGGATGTGGAACCGGAGAAATACTCGTGTATTCTGAGGTGAACCCGCACGCAGTTCTACCAACCGGACACCAAACCAGATGGTCGATTAATGTATGGGCAGGTTTTTTTAAAGATCGTATACTAGGACCAGTGTTTCTGCCACAACGACTTAACAGACAGCTATCTCGACTTGATTAATGAACAGTTGGTGGATATTTTAGACGACCTATCGTTGGCTGAATATCGCCGCACATGATTCCAGCATGATGGAGCACCTCCACATGTCGTGAGAATCGTCCGTGAGCGCCTCACCGAAATCTTTGATGATCGCTGGATCGGCAGACTAGGACCACACGCTTAGCCACCACCCTCACCCGATCTGAACCCGTTAGACTTCTTTCTGTGGGGGTACGTAAAAGAAAGGGTTTTTAATCGTGAGTGTGATAACGCTAAAGAAATACGCCAAAAGATACTCTATATCTTTGACAAACTTCGTGCAAACAGTGTCGAAGACCCGACCATGATGCCCCGCCTGCATGAGGAAACGCAACGCCGAGCCCAAGTCTGCCTCGAACTGAATGAAGCACAATTTGAGCCGCATCTCTTAAGTTCCACGGAGGAATTAGATCGGTAAGCGGTTTCATACCTACATTTTTTAAATAACTTATTACTAAACGGCTCTGAATAGATACATAACCGAATATAGAATCATAAACATACATACACGATCAATTAAAAATTTTGTTAAAAAAAAATTTGTTCATGTTGAAATTCCATTTAGAAAAAAAAAATTATCAGCAAGAATTCGAACCTGGTACTTGATTTGTTCAACCAGTGAATTCAAATGAAAGTAGTAGGTAGAGACACAGTGATCGTTATTATTCGTTATTACTGGAATATAATAGTACTACTCGTATCTGGTCTCCAGGATATGTAGTGCATTGTAATAGAAAAGAGAGAATTCAGAAAAGATTCCTATATCAATTGAGCTATGTGAATAATAAATGCATACAATTAAGTGATTACCATTCTAAGTTAGACTATTGTAATCTCAGTTCCCTTAGTGTTCGACGTAAAATTGCAGATATATTATTTCTTTTCAAAATTGTTCATGGTTTGGTTGTATGCCAAGATGTCATGGCAAAAATAAATTTTGATGTGCCTCGTCCTAGTAGTAGATTGTATAATAGGAAATCGTTCAGTTTACCTGTTTTTCGCACAAATACGGGGCAACATTCACCGGTTTATCGTATGTTGTCAAGTTACAACGAAATAAGTTCCTTGTCATCGGCAAAAGAACAACTTAAAAACATATTTAAAGTAGTTTAGGTTTAGTTTATTTATATTACTTTGTAACATTTTGTACACTTTACACGCATGCTGTGTTCACTGTTTGAGGATGGGCACACTCCGGCAAATTAATATTGTTAAGTGATGCATGATTTTATTAATATGTCACATCTGGTCTGTGAACCGACAAAAAAAAAAAACAAATTCGGCGTAGTCGACAGTTTATAAGTTAGGTAGGTACTAACTGCGGGCCGCCGCGTTACGCATGATACCTACGCGCGGTGCTCGAGCGATGAACCCGCGCTCAGCTGTTTTCATTGTGAATTACATTGCTGTTTTTTTATAAAGTAAAATGATGAAATTTCATAAAATTATAGTTTTGTTTGACTGTACTAACATGATAAAGCGTAAATAGTGCGAAAAGTTGAAAAAAAAATTTATTTTTTCATTCAAATCGATTTTTTTCTCACTCGTCATCATAGGTATCATCAGTACTATCACCTGTCTACGTTTTCGGGAGCGTTTGCTTTACACCCTGTTTACACTACATTTTTCTTTACTTTTCACATTTAAGTAAAAATCAATAAGAAGAGAAGTATATTGAAGAAAACATATTTTCACTTTATATTGACGTATCCCTATACACAAAACAATATGATCGGAATACGTACACCGGTAAAAAACAATAAA
Source organism: Megathymus violae (assembly GCA_003671415.1). Lineage (NCBI taxonomy): Eukaryota > Metazoa > Arthropoda > Insecta > Lepidoptera > Hesperiidae > Megathymus > Megathymus violae. Next base: position 2,155,329 of record PDGT01000064.1, on the reverse strand, counting down.
GCGAAAAAAGCCTCCGAAACCTCCGAAGAAACCGAGAAGACTAGACTATCAGACGCACCAAACGATTCAGGTGCCTCAGAGGAAAGACATAGTACTGAGAACCGGGAAGCGGAAGAAGTGGGATCAAAGATCAAATCCCCAACCAAGACACCCTTAACGGCCCCAATAAAGGCGCCCTCGGCGACCCAATTAAAGGCATCCACAATTGACTCAGCAAGGATCTCTTCGACTGCCCTGGTAAAGCCCTCCCCAGGCGTCCCATCGAAGACCACCTCAGTTTCCTCAGTAAGGGCAACCTCAGTAACCCCGACAGACGAACCCACAGAGGCCGCGGGCTCAACAAGGCAAACAGCCGCGACGGTACAGCTGGTCAAGAGTATGCCTACTAAACAGGTGTACAAAAATAAAGTAAACGAAGCTAGATCCTGCCTGCACAAGGTTAAGCTCCACCTAGGGAACTCGAGGAACCTAAAAACCGAAATAAAAACGGAGGTAACTCAAGCTATCGACAGACTATATCAATTAGTTAATGAATCCGAAATGGAACGATGGAAAGAAAAAAGGAAGGACCAAGTAAAAAGTAACCAACGAGAGGAGGAAGAAACAGGAAAAGATACGGAAGGACAGATACTTATAAAGAAAATAGAAGAACACGGCAGGCTGATGGAAGAAAATAACAATAAAATAAGGTCGTTAACCGAACTTATGGAGAAACAGAAAGAGTTGTTGGAAAAACATACATAAGCTAGCGTCGTTAGCGCAAACACCAGGAGGCGAGCCCCCAAGCAGACCACGATGCACCCGGTTGTCATAACATCCAAGAACGAGACAGACACGGGGGACGAAGTACTCAAACAGATCCGCGAGATGGTTAACGCGGTTAGGACGGATGGGTAAAGGTAGAGCGAGTGAGGAAAGCCAAGGACAGGAAGGTTATAATAGGATGCAGCACGGAAACAGAAAGACAAAAAATAAAGGACCGCATAGAGAACGCGAAAGAACACTTTTAGTCCTACACTACAATATAATTAATAAATAGACACTGTAATAAGCTAAATGTACAATCACTTACAGGTAAACACTGCATGCTTATACATATAGTAGTTGAGTCTACAACATGGTGCTTAAATTTTATACAATACAAAAAGAATAAAATAAAACGTAATTTACAAGATATAATTAATCCATTGGTTAACTATTATTAATTTGGAATTTTGTTCATTAAGTGACGTCGAAACTGATGAATTTTTTGTGAAAATAGGTAAATTTGTCCATCTGTAACCTAACTGTAACATCTGTAATCTGTAACATCATTGAATGTTTTACATAACCGAGATACAGGAGATTTGCTACCCAATACTGTAGATCTTAGAGGTGGAACAAAGAGTGAAATAGGCTGACGTGGGGCGGTACGGGGGTTTCTAAAGTTAAAACTGCTAAGTAGCTGTGGACAATCAATCAAGTTGTTGTGAATTTTGTAAAGAAACAACAAGTCTAGTAGTGTTCTACGCTTACTTAAAGAGGACATTTCAAAATATTTAAGTTTATCTGTGTATGACATTTTTTTTCTTGAAATTTTAGCAGAGTATGATAAGTACCACAAGAACCTTTTTTGTACACGCTCTATTCTTAAGATATGGGTTGCATAATGAGGTCTCCAAACTACAGCACAATATTCAAGTACACTTCGTACCAGGGTGTTATATAAAAGGATTTTGGACTTTGCTTTCTTAAAGATTTTGCTGTTTCTAATGATAAAACCTAACATATTTGACGCACGTTTGACAATATTATCTATGTCAGGCAAAAAAGTTAACTTTTTATCTAATATGACCCCTAAGTCTCTGATGATATCTACTTCCTGTAAACGCGTTCCTTGGATGTAATATTTGAATAAAAGCTGAAAGTTCTAAGCCAAAAAAGGTGAAGTCGAAAGTGAAACGTCTGAAAAAATTTCACTCTCAGTATTTGAAAAATTTATTAAAACTTATAATAGTGTTACGAAGCTTCTCGAAGTCGGCAGGCTTACGAAGTTTCTAGAAGGGTGGCCGACCGTTACGGAGAGGCAAACAATAGAGGCAATAAAAGGGAAACCCAGGTAGTAATAAAAACTACCTGGGTCACTCCAGGTCAATCTGGCCCGTATGCCTCGAGAAAAAGGGGCGAGATTAGCATAGACGAGGGTCGAAATGGGGTTGTTACCTGACCCGCTATTGTTATATAGATTTCCGGGAATTCCTGTTGTTGTTGTTTACTTCAACAAAGGGCGTGGAAGGATCTAGAAGCCCGGAAATCGATATAAATAGCGGGCAGGGTCGGCCACAAGGCATTCGGTCTCCGGATACGAAGTGAAGAGTTCTCTCCCTACAAAGCGAATACCTGCGATCTACGGGTGTAGCTGTGATTGTGAAGTGTGTGTGAAGAAAAATAAAGTCTCTGCGGAACTATTGTGGCATTTTTACGAGCCTACGGATCCTGACACATAACAATAGTGATAAGGAATCAATAGCTGCTTTTCTCACCAATTGCGATAATGCAATATCACTTGCTACCCCAGAACAACAAACCGTTTTATGCAAGTTTATTATATCACGAATATATAATGGGACGAATTAAAAAGTTTCCTTAAATCAACTTTTGGAGAGAAAAAGCATTCAACACACCTTTTAGTAAACCTACAGAATTGTAAGCAATCCAGTTCAGAAGATCTAACTAGATATTCTCTCAGGTTAGAGTCTATATTAACTCGTATACAGTCTGACATACATTACAATTGTAAAGATAAAAAGGAACTGCCTGGACGTTTAGCCGCCACGGAAGATCTAGCTTTAAACATATTTTTATTAAATCTTATCCCTGCTTTATCCACAACTGTAAGGTGTAGAAACCCTTCCACTCTTCAAGAGGCTACTCAACATGCGTTAGAAGAAGAAAAATTATTTAAGCTAAATCGTATCTCTCAACATTCACAATATGAAAACCATTCCAACTATCATAAATCCTTTCAAACAAAGTTTTCTAAGCAAAACTATAATCATAATTCTAATTTAAATTTAAATTCATTCAATAATTTTCCTAGACATCATAAACGCGATACAATGGTATTTTGCGCTTATTGGAAAAACGCTGGTCACACAATAAACGAGTGTCGCCAGCTCCAATATAATATTCAACGCCGTCAGCAAGTGTCGAGTTCGAATACCGAACCAAGAACCTTTCAACAAAGCCGTTCCAATATCTAAAATACTACTACGGCTTCACCTGGTGTTTCTCGCGTTAATTTTTGTGGTGAAACCGAAAATTCTACGGAAAACTAAATTCGACTTTGAGTCCGTGTCCGCCGAAGTCGATAATTAAGGACACTGTAAAGCATAATCCTTTCGGAGGATTTCAGAAGAAAACTATTCCCATTAAAGTAGTAGTATTAATAGGTCATGTACTAAATTTTATAACAAACCCAATGATAAGACATATTCTAAGGGTTATACTAAATCTTATGCCTTTTAATTATAATGCATCTCAGTCCAAGCCCCTGAGTTCTTCTAATTTTTACGCATCTCAGTCCAAGCCGGTGAGTTCTTCTAATTTTTACGCATCTCTCCAAGATGCTGAGTTCTTCTAATTTTTACGCATCTCAGTCGAAACCGCTGAACTCTTCAAATTTTTATGCATCTCAGTCAAAGCCACTGAGTTCTCCTAAAGTTCATATATCTCAGTCCAACTTGCAGAATTCTTCTAGTTTTTACCCATCTCAGTCAAAGCCACTGAGTCCTAATGTTTCTAATTCACCTCAGTTAAATAGGAAGCTGAGTATATTTACATAGGAATACTAAGTCTTTATCAGTTCAATCGAAAAATGATTTGAACACTACTAATTTTGCTTTCTGATTTACCAGAAACATATGTATTTGAAACTTTTAGTAAAAATATTGTTACCACATATATTTATAAAAACAATGCATTCTCCGAATGAGTTGTGTTTGTTAATTGATACAGGCGCAAGCGTCAGCATTATAAAACAAGCAAGTTTATGCGAAATGCCCGCATTGTCGTCAAGTAAAATTAAAGTCAAAGGTATTAACGACACAGACTCTTATTCCTGAAACGTTAGGTAGTTTCCAAATGCATTTTATTTTATATGACACTTGTATTTCTTATAAATTTCACGTAATTAACCCTTGGCATGGCTGGTAGGGTCTGTCAGACCCACCACTATATAGAAACATCGATATTATCATAAATTCTACGCTTCGAGAATCTTGCCCTCGCGTAGCTTCGCGTTATGAATTCAAGGTTAATTTGACGCCCCTCCCGCAGTCCGGAGCGAACTCCCGTGTGAGTAAGACGTGCACAAAGTGCACGCGGGTCTGTCAGACCCGACCAAGGCATACGACGTAACATTTAAAACGTAAGTAGAATTTTATTGTATTCATATATTTTTTTGATTTTTTTATTGATAATGCAGTATATCTTATGCTGATGTATGTATATTGTTACAATAAAAAATGTCGTGACCACTATCAGACGCTGAAATTAGTAAAACATTAGGCATAGATGAAGACGAACACGAAATTATTTTCGATGCCAGTGGTGACGGGTCTGATCATGTGAGTATTCGCCAGGATTCCTGAAGATCAAGGAAGATCTACGTCCAATAGTGAGGAGGAGATGAATCAGCCCCTAATAAATTTCTCCGCAAGGTCAGTGTATAAGGGAAAAGACAACACAATATGGTACCGGGATCCTCCTAGTTCTCGGGTCCAAACAAGAAGTGAAAATATCGTAACCGGAACACCGGGCATAAAACCTCATGCCAGAAATATTATTGAAGCACTTGACTGTTTTCACTTATTTATTACAGAGAATATGTTAGAAAGAAATGGCGCGAATAGTTCAAATGAGTACGCTTACTCAGAGATTTGTATGCCTGAACTAAACGCGATTATTCGATTGCTTTATCTTGCTGGACTTTTTCGGGCCGGGAGACAAAATCTTCAAGACTTGTGGGCCAGTGATGGAACAGGAATTGAAATCTTCCCTATGACAATGAGTCTTAGAAAATTCAATTTCATTGTAAACTGCCTAAGGTTTGACAACATTGACACACGTGATGAAAGAGCTTATTGCTCTCGTTGATGCTGCCACGTATTATTCTTTGAATATGAAATTATATGCAGGAGAACAGCCAGAAGGGCAATATAAAGTTAGTAACAAGGCCCAAGATGTTGTTGATCGTATAGTTCAACCAATATCTCAAACGGGACGTAACGTTACGATGGACAACTAACGAAGTTACGCTACGTTTGAACATCTTTTGAAACACCACAAGCTTACAGCTGTTGGAACCATGAAATCTAATAAAGCCTGTATTCCACCCAAGTTCAAGGAACGTCGAGAAGTCAACTCGTCACTTTTCGGGTTTCAGAAAAATTTGACGATTCTGTCTTACGTACCAAAACGCAATAAAAACGTTTTTATGCTCTCATCTCTTCATCATGATGCCGAGATAGACCCTGAAACGGGAGATCAACAAAAATCAGCAATTATTACGTTCTACAATAAAACAAAAAGTGGTGTAGATAATGTAGATAAATTTATACGTACGTACGATGTGTCTCGAAACTCAAAGCGATGGGCGTTGACAGTTTTTTTCTGGGTTCTAAATACAGCTGCTATAAACGCGAAAATAATCCAAATGCTAAACGAGACTAATAAAACTTCTACCAGAAGGGCTTTTATAAAAGATTTGGGTATGTCATTGATCAGTCAGCATCTCTCAGACAGGAAAACTAACATGCGCATACCAGTGACCCTTTGAAAACGAATTGGCTCTCATCTTTGTGACCCTGCTGAGCCACCACTAAAGCAGTCAGATAACACAAAAAAACGTTATTATTTGTACCCAGTCAAGAAAGATCGGAAGTCCAAATATACCTGTATCTCTTGCTACCGTCACATATGTTTAGAAATGCATGACGGAATCTTAGACCACGAATGACGAGTCGCAATTACAATACCTTACCGAAGCTCTCGTTCTTGATGAAATTGTAAACGAAGGAGTTTACATAGCAAACTCTATTGTTAAACTGAAGCCTAATAATCGAATAAATATTTCAATTCTTAATACTACGAAAATGATTTTACTATTGAAAATTTTAAGGTATTTTTAACACCTATTGACTACGATTCTCTTTCAATATCGTCCTCGAATCATGAGTTAATTAATTCATTGTCACATTACTGCTCAGATCGTGAAAAACGTTTTACAAATTTAATTCGTTACTCTCATCTCAATGCTGAAGAAAAAACAGCACTTTTAACTTGTTGTTCTAAATATTCGGATATCTTTTATCTTGAAGGTGATCCTCTATCTTGTACTAATGCTATACAACATTCAATTAACACAGGAAATGCATTACTAATTAATGTTAAATCATACCGCTTTCCTGAATGTCATAAAGAGGAAGTTGATACGCAAATTAAGAAAACGTTAAACCAAAATATTATCAAACCTTCCACTTCCCCATGGAATGCTCCCGTCTGGGTGGTCCCTAAAAAATGGATGCATCCGGTAAAAAGAAATGGCGAAGTGTAATTGATTATCGACGCCTTAATGACGTCACTGTTAGCGAAGTTTATCCTATTCCTTTGATCACCGACATACTTGACCAATTAGTTCACACTAAGTATTTTTCAACATTAGATCTTGTATCCGGGTTTCACCAAATTAATTTAAACCCCGCTGATTCCGAAAAAATAGGTTTTACTGTCTTTAATACAAATGGTACTTCTGGCCATTGCGAATTCACCAGAATGCCTTTTGGGTTAAAAATGCCCCTAGTACTTTTCAGAGGCTGATGAACAAAGTCCTCTCAGGTCTTCAAGGTCTTCACGCATATTTATAAACAAAATGACGGCTATTTTGACCTATGTACTAAGATTCATAAGTAATTTAAGAGTAAAATTAACAGATAAAAATGTAAAAAGAGAGAAAAAAATGCTATCAGTAAAAGAGCTTCAAAATGCTTTATGTATCATAATTAAACATGAACAGAGTACTCATTATTCTACTGAAATTAATTTGTTAAAAAATAACAATCAAATTAATTTTATCCCAAGTTATTCTCCTGTATTTGGTGGCCTGTTGGAAGCCGCTGTTAAAAGAACAAAATTTCATTTAAAGCATACAATTCAAAAGGCACTTCTAACATATGAAGAATTAATGACAGTATTAGTACAGATAGAAGGAGTATTGAATTCACGACCAATCAGTCCAATGACATCAAACTGTGATGATTTTACCTATCTTACTGCTGGTCACTTTATAATAGGTGGTGTGATAACTGCTTATCCTGAACATGATGTCAGTGATTTACCTATAAGTAAATTAAGAATGTGGAATGTTTGTAATAATATCATTCAATCATTTTGGAAGGTTTGGTACCGACATTAATTAAACGTTTTACAGTGTAAACCTGAATGGAAGTGTACGGTGCAACCGTACACTTTGCGTTCTAAGCACTTTTACGCGCCACGCGCCGTAATTCATTATTAAATTCAGTACGTTTACGGGAAACAATCAGACCACGCGTGCTCTTTACATTTCATTAACAACATCTTTATCAAGAAAAGTATCTGTACCCAGGAACATCTTTCATTTTAAATTAGTCCTTCGTCATAGTTAAATTCGTCATAGTTATAGTTACATTAGTCCTTCGAGTATTCAAACCTTGAACTACTGGACCTCGCGTTAAATTGGTTCTGCGAGAGAACCGTAATTCGTGGTGGAACAAACAGTGCTTGTGAGTACCGGAAGTGAGTGTGCGGAGGATCAACTGGTCCAGGAGTAGCTGTGCCAATATCCAACAACAACACCAACAACGACAACAACATCAAGTAAGATCTTTCCATTTTTATACCATTAAACATTAACACATAGCAACTTTAGAGCTTTGACGAGAACTATATACAACATCGAGAGTAAAATAGATATAATTAAACAAGAATGGGAGATTAACGACTTGCCAAAATGCAGTCACAGTACACCAAACAACTCCAGTGTAGTCAGGAAGCTATAGCCTATATCAAGAAGTCAACGGACTCCATCCTTAGTTGGCTCAATTTTTAAATGGATGCGGCATTAAAGGCAATAACAAGCATCTAATTTGAGCTCGGCGAAATCATGAAAGCCCCATCCACAAAACACCACCCAACTGGCACGTCCTTCGCCTGGCCCGGGATGAAACGGCTGGAAAAGCTACTGAGACACTCCGTCAAACAAATAAAAGATTTACATTAAAAGATTGAAGTAATGGCGGAGTCTCATCTCGGACCCATCCTAGAGTCGTGTCTTGACACGAAAATCACGGCGCTCACCAAAGAGACCTTTTACCCGAACGATAGTGAGAAACACGAATCAGAGTACCATACACAAACAAGACTCGATGTCGCTCGGTGGAAAACTGACCAGGAACAGGCAGAAAAACGAACCACTCAGCTATGAGCTGTTGTCGGTGCTCTGAGGAATGAGCCCCTAGAAAGCGCCTAGTAATGACGGCTGTACGGTTGATATCTGCCCCAAAGCTGTCGAAACTGATCCGCAGCTTTTCCTCGCACTGCCAAATCGTTGCTTGAATCTGACCTGCTTCCCTAACATCTGGAAAATAGCCACCATCAGAATCCTCCGAAAACCAGCCAAGGAAGAATACACCAACCCCAAAGCTTACAGACCCATCGACCTACTCCCCATACTCGGCAAAACCTTCGAAAAGATGATCGCAAACCGGCTCTTGTGGCAGCTCGGGTCCCAGGGAAAGCTCAGCCCGAGACAATGCGGTTTCCAGCCGCAGATCAGCACCGAAGACGCCCTATATGACATTACAAACATCATTCGAGAAGGATTGAGACAAAGAAAAATAGTGGCGCTAGTGAGTCTGGACATCGAGGGTGCGTTCGACAGCACTTGGTGGCCAGCCATCCTAAAATGCCTAAAGAACTTAGACTGCGACACAAGCATCTGGTTGACGTTAACAGATTACCTCAGCAATAGACACATCAGACTACAATACACCAGCCAAAAAATAACCAAAGAGACAAATAAAGGATACATCCGGGGATCCACATGCGGCCGCTACTGTGGAATATCCAACTCAATCCACTGCTGTTGCGAGCTGAAAATCTGGATGTCCACGTCCAAGCGTTCGCTCATGATATTGTGCTTGTGGCCTCTGCAGATAACACCGTTGACCTCAACAACAAAATGAATAAGGCACTTGACGAAGTTGTCAGATGGGGAAAGGAAAATAAGATGAAGTTCGCTGACATAAAGACCCAGGCTATAACCTTTACCCGTAAACTGAAATATGAAGAACCCACTTTCAGGTTAAACGGGAACAAGATTAACATCACCAATGACCTGTAAGGTCTTACCTCCTGGGGCTTAGACTTGACGAAAAACCTTAACTTCCTTCCCAATACAGAAAAGACAACAACCAAGGTAGTCAACATCTACCGCAAAGTTTCTACGACGATAAAGGATACTTGGGGTTTGAACTCTGACATAATTCACACTTTATATCGGACCGTCATAGAACCCACAGCCCTCTACGCAGCCAGCGTTTGGACTCCAGCCTCCAACAGTAACAAATCTTCACAGGTCATGGTGGAATTGGCGAAATTCTGCACCGATTTAAACTCAAAGATAACCCTTAGGGATTCGGAGAGTTCATCTTAAAAACAGAAATAACAGCTGTATAAAACATGCAACAAATTAATTCACCCTTATGCCTGGGAGCACTTCCATCACTCAATACTTCAAATGGGTGGGAGCCGAAGGGCCCCCAGGGAACCTCTCATTAAACACCTCGGCTCCCCCTCCGCACATTTGCTGTTTTCTGTTTTCCTCTCTGTTTCCCCTCGTATTTTCTCCTCCTAGATGTTTTGTATTGTGTCCGTGTTTTGTGTCGTCATCCAAACCCCCAGGCAGCCGGGGCCACTCGAGATATACGATGTCAGGAGTGGCTCCAAGGCTGTAATGGGGGCGGCATCCCCTTCCAGCTCCACCCCAAACCGGGGCCACTCGGAATACTCGATGTTGTTACGAAGCCATGACCATTGGGGGAAAAAAACCTCAAAAGGGCAATGGCTACCGAGAACAGGGGAAGGAAAACACCAAAAATCAATGTAGTTAAGGATAGGATTAGTATACGCATGTATAAACTTAGAATAAGAATAATAGGCTAAAGAAATTGTTTTAAAGATAGGAAAAAAAAATTGTATTGTATAAATTCCAGCCCCTCTTACACCTTACAGAAAGATGTCCCCAAAAATTTGACCGGCTGTTAAAGCCCAAAAAAGGGATACCAAGATCCGATCGGAATCTGCGGCGTAGCACAAACCAACAGATAAACTAAAACCGCAAATAAGAGGAGCATGCACCAAGGTCACCTCTAAGAAAATTGATCCGACCATGCTACTAATGAACCTCAATACTGAGCCAACACACACGTTCAATCCCAGGCAGGACAGTAGACAGACCCACGAAGCCCAATTCAGGCAAAGGCGGCAGAAGAACTCACCGTCATCTACACGACCCCTGAGCCGGAACTGGGTTCTGATGAAGAGGACTTTAACTCAGGTGCCTCTCTTGATAACCCGGCCAATAAAACAGCAATATTAAACGCATTCCCAAGAAAAGCAAACGCGGCTAAACTGGAACTAAAAATCACCAAACCTAAAACGGGAGATCAGGAAGAATGTAGTAGCCTATGTTCAGGAAATGTATGAGATGGTTCTCAAGCTATCGGACTCGCGCAGCAGATATATGGTGGAGACCCACAGGGCAAGAAGAACAATTCAAACACATTCAAAATGGGTGGGAGACGCCGATGCGAAATTTTATACCTTACCCCTGCAAGGCAATGTGCTGATACAACCCTTTCCCCCTCTACTAATACTGCAAGTTAGCACTAAGTTCCTTATTAATTACTTACCGTTTCCCTTTGCACCCCAGTCTTCACACGACCCCATAAGGCACACACCGCTGCCAATGGATCCTATATCGATTTTTATTCCGTGTTAATAAATAATTCCTTTTTTAAAAAGGGGTTTCAGTACAACCCCCTTCCATTTATTGGTAGCAGCGGTGGGATCCGGATATTCCTAGTGCCTTTCCAGTAAAGCAGACCGTGAAATTTTCAAGATTTACAAAAAACATTGTTTCTTATTTCATTAATATTCATGAAAATGCTGTATATGCATCGTACCTCATTAGCTTAGGGATCACCAGAGCAGTAATCCTCATACCATTAGCGAAGACTTAGTATTACCATCGATTAAAGATGCTGCTGGAGCGATGTTTGGAGAAAAAGAAGTAAAAGAAATCAAGCACATACCACTATCCCATAATACTGTTGCGCAAAGAATTGACGAAATGGTTTAATGGACAGAAGAAGAATTAATTCAGAGAATATTTTTTAGTAAATATTATGCTCTGCAAATAAATGAGTCTACCGACGTGCAAGACCTATCTCAATTAATTGTTTGTGTGCGTTATATATGGCAAGAAGACGTACATGAAGATATGTTTTTTCAAGCCAATTACTTGTGGAACACGTGTTGGTGACGGTATGTGTGTTGGTATATACTTTTATCATAATTCCATGTTTTCATGGGAGGTTTCATGCATGTATAGAAGTATATACGATCATACATTGTGCTTGCGGATTGTTCCAAAGTAAATTAATACTAATTTAATAACAATGAATTTCCGCAAAGTTACGCCTGATACTATCAACGATTTCTGAACCATTAGTGAAAAAATTTCTATTTTTAAAGTCAAATTACACACTACCACTTATTTCATCATACAAGTTTATGCACCTACAGAAAAGGCCCCAGAAGAAGAAATATTTTTTTTACGAATCACTACAAATTTCAATGGAAAAATACAGTAATAACATTATTTGCACGGGAAATATGAATGTTAAAGTAGACAAAATTCTAAAAGAAAGTATACACATACGGTAAATACGGTCATGGTAATAGAAACAATAGAGAGTATTTATTAATTTCTGTAAACAACACAATTTATCAATTATGAACAGAAAATTTAAAAAACTTGCAAAAATGAGATGGACATGGAAATCTACAGACGGTGTAACATAAAATGAAATTGACTTCTTTACAACAAACACTCCTAAATCGTAGAAGACGTGGCCGTTCTCAATAACATACTCCTCCCGAGTGATCACCGCATGGTCAGACCTAAATAAAATATTGAAACACATAAATCATTAAGAAGAAATTACGTTCAAAATTCATGCACGAAATCTGTACAATACCTCTACGATGACATAGAAAAAATACTAAAGAACTGCTGTAAAAACGCAAAAGAAACAACAAAAAACACAGAAGATATGCCATATTTACCAATGATATAATGGAACACATACATAAAAGGCAACAACTAAAAAACAAAGAAAAGAAAACAATTGAAGAGAAAAAACAACTTAGTATGCTTTACAGAACTACAAACAAAAATTTAAAAATCAATCTAGAAAATGATAGACAAACAATAATAAATCACCGCTTAGAAAGAACTGGAGGCATCAATAAAGCTCACAAAAAAATTAACAAACCGAAACAAATGATGACCCAACTCAAATCAACCTTGGATTCCATTGTAACCAGTCGAAAAGAACTTTTGGATGCAGCCACAAAATTTTACAAGAAACTACCAAAATACGAAAATTCTACGCTTAGAAATATCATCTAGAAATTTAGATAATGTTTCACCTTTTAATGAACACGAAATAGAATACACAATAGAGAAACTAAAATCAGAAAAGAGCCCTGGACCCGATGGGATTTGTAATGACTGGATAATTGCAGCAAAGGATGCCCCACTTACTAAACTAATCAACAAAATTTTAGAAAATAAAGAGTTACCAAATGGTTATTAGCTGAAATAACTGTACTGTACAAAAAAGGAGATGCGAAAGAAATAGCAAATTATAGACCTAGGGTCATGTCCTCACTCTATAAATTATTATCATCTCTTCTTAGACGTATTACAGCAGTGATAAATGAAAATCAATCGATGGAACAGACTGGCTTCATGAAAAGATTTTCCACAATTGACCATTTACATACAGTGAAAAACATTATAGAAAAATATAAACAATACGGGAAAACTCTATATATCTGTTTTGTTGACTATTCGAGAACCTTCGACTCTATTTCGCAATGGCTCAATATGGAATGCATTAGCACAACAAGGAGTAAATGCTACTTAGATTAAAATAATCAAAGAAAACTACAAAAACAGTGTTGCTAGAGTAAAGATGTAGAGACATGGACCATTCTTTAAAGTACTTAGATGAGTAATACAAGGCGATCCAATATCACCCAAATTGTTCATAGCAGCACTAGAGGACACTTAGAAGTTTAAACTGGAAGCAGATGAGGTTAAAAATTAATGGTACTTATTTATCGCACTTAATATTTGCTGACGATATTATTTTAGTATCTGAGAATCCTGAAGAATTGCAATACATGTTAAAATCTCTAAACACACATAGTAAAGAGGTACGACTAGAAATAAACCTTAACAAAACCAAAGTAATAACAAACAGAAGTAAGAGAAATATCTGGCTAGAGTCGAGCTTTAGAGTATTTAGACAGCTACATATACCTAGGTCACCTAGTTTCATTCTCAAACATCATGAAATTAATCTTAAAGTGGAAAACATATTGAAGAAATACTGAGGGATGAAGGACGTATTGAAGAGCAATTTTAAAACAGCTCTAAAAGCTAAAGCCATGAAGTTTACTACCTTGTGTTGTATACGCTTGTCAAACCTGGACCATAACAAAAAAAAATCTTTACAAAAAATAAGGACATTCCAGAGAAGCATCGAAAGAAGTTATCTTGGTTTAAAACTAAAGATAAAGTAAAACACACAGACATAAGACAAAAAACGAAAGCCTATGATGTCATTAAACACTTACTAAAGCTAAAATGGAGATGGGCTGGACATACACAAAGAACAAGGGATGACCGTTAGTCAAAGACAATAACAAACTGATGCCCTTTAGATAAGAAGCGTATGCGTGGTAGACCATATAAACGATGGAGTGACGACCTGATGGAAATTTCGGGCAAAACCTGGTCCAGACCAGCAGCAGATCGAAAAGTATGGAAATGCAAGGAGACTTTTACTGCCTTAAGCAGTCCTTATATCAAAGACAAAGTAACAGACTGAATCAAGATTTATGTGTATAAACAACAACAACAAAACGAAAACATATATATATATAGAATATATATATACAAGTAAATAACAAAACTAAAATATTTATACAATTAAGACATAGTCATCTACCTATTATTTATGTACTTATCATATATATTTCATTTAAATAAAAAAAAATAAACATTTTAAGTATACTATAATAATTTTAATACTTAAATTCAATATCAACTTGTGCCATAGCAATAAATGCAAAACACAATAATTAAATCTTACTAACTATACCAACTAACTAATCTTAATATTCATGACTTAACACTACTGAAATATTTTAATAATTATTTATTACTATTATTATTATGGTAATTACTTGTATTTTCATTACATGACTACTACTAGTACTACAAATTAATTACATTTATATTTTTTATGAAATAAAATAAAAATCAAATTAAATTAAAGAAAATATGTGAGCATATATACGTTTCTTACCTCATGGATGCGCCGTAAGACAAAAAAATACTAAAGTGACATCAATTAACAGTTTATTCTTTATATACATTAAATGTAAATGCCGTATGTAGGTGACGTGACCCGGTGTCTAGTCCTCCTCGTGCGGCGTGAACAACTTGGCCGCCTCGAACAGATCGTCGAACTTGCCGTGAGCCAGCACCTGGGGCGACATAAGTAATCTACAGTCGTCCGGTTAACTGGAGCAGTCGCAATATACCTACAGACTAAAATATCGTTCCAAGTTATAGAGATCAAGGTCCGAACTCTGCACGCATCGTTTAATTTTTCGATAACATATGCGTACCTACTATAAATTAAACTACTGTGTTTGCGTACTGTAAATTAAAATTTAGGCCACGGAGAATTTACCATAACCATCAAAAAGTTGAGTGCAATAATATACCTACCAACGCACATTAGGCCACCGGATTAAACAACGACCGAACTCAGTGATGTGACAGTTAAGCATGAGTTGTATCGACTTACTTTATTACGGAGGATTCACGAGTATTAGCCGACTTGTAATTTAGCGGTTGCGGCAATCACCTGGCGAGCGACTTGCATTCGGTTAAACAAATTCCACAGCAGCACTCCCACGACGCGCTCCTCGCGCAGGTAGAACACCACGCCGCGCTCGAACTGTTTGCCCCCCTCGGCGCCCGCCGCCGCATCACCTCCCGCCCCCGCCGTCGTCGCCGCCGCTAGCGCCCGCGGCTCGTCGGCTGTCACGTCGGAGACCGCGTCCGCTGAAAACACGCCCACCGTCGGCAGCCGAGAGTCGATCACACCAACGGCCTGAAAAAACAAACACATACCAATAGATACGTTTGAAATTTTAAAGTTAGTCAACACTTCATTGTATTTTAGTTCGGGTGAAATTGTTTGATTAATTTTAAAATAATGTAGGAAATGCTTAGTTAACACTTAAGATCGCTTGGCAACGCAACTTGTCTATCAATAATTGCTAGTCACGGTTACAGCTTCTGCGCGCGGTACTTACAAACTGGTGCTGACAAGTAACGTACTGTTATAACCCTGACATGCAGGAGTTATGCTTTGTCAGGATCAGAAGGTGCTGACCCGCATCTTCCAGCTCTAAGCTGTGAGAGCTTGAGATACTGCTGCTATTGAGCCAATCCATGTAAAATCATATTGATTCCCTGAATGCCAAAAACAAAATGTGCAAAATCAAGTCGATAACATGCTAAAAGATAGCATAATTAAACCTTCTATGTCTCCATGGTCTGCCCCTATTTGGGTTGTCCCAAAATGGATGGGTCTGGACAACGAAAATGGATGTCGTGATAGATTACAGACTGCTTAGCGACATCACCATAGAGGACTCTTAACATCCCCAACATCAATTAAATACTAGATCAACTTACCGAATCAACATAATTCTCAACCTAAGACCTAACATCTGGGTTTCATCAAATCAAAACGTCATTAAAAGACACTGCAAAAACTTCTTACATGCGCCACGGCCATTTTGAGTTTACACGCATGCATTCTGGGCTTAAAAATGCCCCTTCAACCTTCCAAAGCTTAAATGAACATAGAACTCACAGGCCTACAAGGCACAAAATATTTTGTCTACCTTGATAACATAGTAATTTACTCATATGACCTCGATTCACATTTAAAAAATCTCGAGTTAATATTTAAACGTCTCAGGGAATACCAACCTGACAAGTGCGAATTCCTCCGTAAGTCTCCTACCTCAGTCATGTTATCACTGATAAAGGTGTAAAACCTGACCCCGAAAAGATCAATGCTGTATCAAACTTAATGCTCAGTGCTGTATCAGTCCCTAAATGCCCAAAGGATGTCAAATCATTTACTATTGAAAATTTATACCAGACTTTTCCGACTGCGCAACCTTTTTCTCTTTTAAAGAAATCACTTTATTATTTAGCAGATCGAACACCCACTAGCTTTCGAAACTTTAAAATCTTGCCTTATTTCTCACCTGTGATGCTTTCAATTATTCTATCAGCGTAACCCTCTCCCACGAAGACCCTGGTAAAGAACAACCGATAACCTAAGCATCTAGAACTCTGAAATAAAATGAAATCAATTAGAATCCTACACATACATACAACTAAAACATAAGGTGATCTGGAAAGGAGTCATTCCACACTAAAAGAATATCTCAAATTTCACGTCAATGACATACAAATTGGCACAAATTTGTATACACAGCCATATTGGCATGTTATATGCATGCGACTACAAAATTCATCCCATATGTACTGGTCTTTGAACCTACGTTCCCGATTCCATCTACAAACTCCAACCAACAGACACCTACCACGTGTACATAAAAATGCTTAATCACCGCCTTAAAACATCCCAAACCGGAGCCCTCGAGAATATAAACAAATCCAAGGCATCTTCCAAAATATATTATGAGATCCCGTCCAGTCACATATAAAATTGATATATTTACATATATCTACATTCACTTTAATTTACTAGAATTAAAACTGTCTCTTGTATTTCTTTCACAATCAGATAATACTATGTCTCGGCGTAAGCAATGCCCAAGAAATCAAAACTATTGAACAGATCACATAAAGCCCCAGAATATACTTCAGTCGATATTATTTAAAATTAAAAAGCGACTATATGCATGTTCTATTGCCAATAGAAATTAACTATATAAAATCTCACATTAAGAATATTCAAAACGCACTGCAATCCGCGCAACACCTCTGTACTCAAAGCAATGTAATAAATGATTTTGAGTGCCACAACACCTTACAACCACACATTTCTATGTATAATGAAATCAAGAGAGACTATTCTTTTATAGCATAGATCAGCATGAATTTCCAATATCGTCACGATTTTTAAACATGTGTTTCATTCATCGTGTCAGATGAACGAGGATGATGCAATTAAATATGACAACGCCATCCAGACTCTAAAACATAATAATAAACAAATATTGGACCTTGTAACTGATAATATCATGCTTTCAAAATCTGCAATAGCTAACTTTAATAAGTCTATATCTGAAAAAAAAATAAAAACGAAAAAGAATTAAATATTATGCTTGAAAACCTAAGTTGGGGTGAGCGACAGTGCGACTAGAAGACACGGCAGATAACGCGTGCTTGCGACATTTGCGACAATCTCAATATTTTGCAAACCGTAACGATATCCTCATACGCTCTCCTGGACTTAAGGATGTTAAAATAAATACATGCCAAAAGGAATTCCGTGGTGTACATGAAAATTTTGTTTGTACAGTGCCCTGAGAAACTTTTCTGGACTTTCTCTAGCCTCCAGCTTGCTTCGAACCAGCGCTGTATATAGAAGTGGAACGACATGATCACTCTTAATGCCCTGTGTGTTTCTCAGGGTAAACCCTAACTGCTTCAAGCTTTCCATGGCAACGGTAGTAACGTGATCAGTCTTTTATAATCATGGTCCTGGGCATGATAGGATTGCCATTTTTATAGTAAAAGCGAATCAAATGACGTCTGAATTTAAAGTTTTATCAATTCCATCGTCTGTTCAAGAAAAATCTTTGATAATATATACCTGAAACAAGTACAGAAAAGGTGTATAGTCGGTTTTGCTTAATAATGTTGCATTCGACAGACCTCTCAAAAATGCGGCTCACACTGGATACCATGCATATACTGATGGGAATGGATTTGGTCAGTACTTTGAATCATATGGTCGTTCGCTTCGAGGATATCATATGACTTACTTGGAAAATAATTCTAAAATGTGGAATTATAATACTAATCGAATCCATTATGATTTTACTACCGTTTGCGGTAAATATTGCATCATGTACATATATTATAAGTATAATGGTAAATCGATGTTTGACTTTCTGAAAATGTTTGATGACAACACTATTTGTAAGGCTAAGTTATTTATTTGATTCAATCTGGTGAGAATACGGAGCAGTATTTGAAGACTGTAGCCGTTTCAAGCGTGCGTTTTATTTAGGTTGTAAACGGGTTCTAGGAAAAATCGATTTGTGGACTGTAGATTGCGTATTAGAGAAGAAGAAGTAATGGGATGTTCGGAGGTTTGGCAAGCACACTAACCTGGTCTGCAGGATTGATGCGATTCTTGTATTAATTGCGTCGCAGCTAGATGGCTGCTCCTTGTCTCCAATCTCTCTTTCTTCTTAACTTCTCCGTAAATGGTATTCCGTTGAGATTCACTATTTCACTTCACAGTATATTACTTTTAATTGCGAGAGTTATATAGTTAGCGGGAGTGGTTATGCGGTGTTAACTCGAATGCTTTGGGCGGTGCGGTTTTTAATATATAATTATTTGTCAATAAGTGCGTATTGAATTCGAGATCGGCGGGAAGAGAATCTTTTTCATTTCTTTCTCATTTCAAACTCGGCAATGTGTGAGTGAATCCGCTATATAAAAGTGCGCTTGCTAGAAAGAGTGGGAGGATAGGAGTTTAAAAAGCGAAGGAATGATTTGCCGCGCTTTACTAGAAAATATAGAATAAATCGCGAGGTGCGATCGCAAGTTATAATAATTTTGGCGGGAACGGGCAAATACATTCGTGAAATAATGCCACTATTGGCGCGAACACAATTTTTATATCGATTATATTGAATAATAAATAAATAAATAAATAATTATACAAATATATCGAGTAATAAATACAAAATAATAAAAACGTCTCTTATTAGTATAAGTCAATGCATCATGGTAGAGTTGAGTACTGAGTAGAGACGAGAAATAGATAAGCCCATTGTAATTATTGAATGGGCAAATTAGCGACCACAGCCTAATAAGGTGATTAGATAACAATGTAGAGCTAATACAATGCTGAGTCTATCTTTGTTCCTAAGCGAGTTAGCGAAAAAAGGATTAGCTCGTTCGATCGGGTATGGACGAAAACATTCAATTTGACAAGAAACTTTTTTTTGTAGTTTGTAGAAGCTTGTCAACTTGGCAATTTGCATAGATAGGGATTCGCCCTAACTTCTAACTCTTGAGTTAGAACCAGCGAATCATCACTACTAACTCTCGGGTTAGTTACTCCGATAGCTATCGGAGTAGCTACTCGTAGTAGCACAACATCCTAAAAACCAAGAGAGAAGCATACATTTCCCAACACATATCCGTGGATAAAAACTAAAATTTTATGTAATGAAAACCGTACACTTTGTCACTATAAAAAAAATAAACAAGATAAAACAAAAGAAACGATTATGTGAAAAACAAAAATTTGTGTTACAACTGCCTGCTGATAAGTAATTGTGTAATGTCGTGTTGATTACCAATGTCCTCTTACATCTGCAACAAGCGTCATCATACTCTTCTACATCAAGCTAAGCTTCTAATTCTACAAATGTAGAAGAATTGGAGTTTCAAGTTAATACGATGCTGACGTCACATTTTAACGTAAATAATGGATTCGCTCTATTAGCCACGGCTATAGTAAAAATACAAAGTGAAGGACACACTGTGAGCACTAATAGATCAAGACTCACAGGCTACTTTTATTCATGAACGTGCAACGCAATTGGTAAAATTGAAGAAACGTGTTCATGGCACGACTTCAGGGCCTGGTAAATTCTTCCCACGTATGACACAGAATTTTATTTATCAACAGAAGCTTACGTAACATTGAAACCAGAAACTACTTAATTACCTACTGAATTTATGAGATTTACAAACTAGCCAAATTTACTTTACAACTTGCTGACATAACCTATTATGTATCATCGGCTACGGCGATCTATCGTTGGGGGTGAAAGAATTCGTGGTTCTCTTACAGCCTGGTGTCGAGAGGCCAGGAAGCACACCATGTGTTAAAAAACAACTTTAGGCTGGATACTGTTTGGAAAAATTGAACAAAAAGATACAAACACCCTTAAAGAACTCGTAATACATCATCAAATAGGTATAGACGGTATGTTGAAAACGATGTATGAAATAGACAACGCAAAAGGAAGTAAAATTACTAAAGACGAAAGACTATCTAAAGAGATTTACGAAAAAGGATACGATAGAAATTATGATGGAAGGTTGCGAACGGTTAATTAGTCAACTTGCCGTTTAAAACTAGCTCAAAAATCACGAGTACTAGCAAAGAGATGGATTTAATTTGCAATTGTAGAGACGGTTCAAAAACATCCAAAGTGAACGAAGGCTATGCAAAGGTTGTTGAAGAATATTTAAGTTTAAACAAGGACTATCTCATTGGAAGATACAAAGCTCGTTTATGTGCACGTAGCTTCACCCAGCTGAAAGGTATATACTAAGACAACCTACAATATATATATATATAAATCAATTGCTGTTCGTTTGTACCGCTAAAACTCGAGAATGGCTGAACCAATTTGGCTAAATTTGATCTTAAAATATTGAAGTAAGCAAAAAATTAAATTTAATGTGAATCGTTCTCAAACAACTGTAGTAATTTCGCATCAGATCGCAAATTGAAAAGGCGCTACCGTTGGCTTCATCTGGAATAGCTGCAGTATTTTTAGTAGTTGAACGAATTGCACATTCTGCCTTGAAATTACCACTAAACATTCAAATCAGTTATTAGACATTGGAAATGGTAAGGTCGCAGTTTTTTGTTTTTGTCACTTCGTCGACTTAAAAGAGGAGCTTATTCAGCGTGTTTTTACGAACATAGAACAACAGTTCAAGAACCATAATTGGCTGAGTGAACGAGCAATATTGGCGGCCAAAAACAAACATGTCGATGATCTCAATGCGACCATTTAAAATTTTCTTCCAGGAGAGTTGTTTTCTTACAAATCAGTTAATATAGTTACAAACCAGGATGACGTAGTTAACCATCCCACAGAGTTTTTAAATTCCCTGGATTTACCTGAACTACCACCTCACAATTTACAATTAATAGTAGATAAGTTGTGATTATGCTGTATAACATTAATCGACCTCGACTGTCCAATGGAACGATACTGAGTGTGAAAAAGCTAATGAATAACTATTAATAATTCCAACGGATTTGTCATTCGATTTTAAGCGTCTATAACTTCCCGAGCATCTGGCGATGACCATGAATAAATCGTAAGGCCAGTTTCACGCATGGGCAATTACACGTCGCATGTTCGCGAGTCGGAATACCATCATCTTCACATATTTACACACCGCAAAAAAGACAAAAATATAGTACATCAGAAAGCTTTAAATTGATTAATTGTATAACTGTGTTGGATTTAATGTAGATAAATATTTTGTATTAAGTTTTGACCATATTTTTCACCAATATATATAGGTGATACGAAGTTCACCAGGTCATCTAGTTATAAATATTTTTGCTTATTTGGGGAAGTAATTAAATTAGTATTAATTTACTTTCCAACAATCCACAAGTACAATGTATTTTGGTATATACTTCTATACATGCATAGAACCTCCCTCCCACAAAAGAAAACATGCATTTATGATAAACAAAAGTATATACCAACATACATACCACCAAAGCAGTGTTTGTAGCTATCATCATCATACTTGCGGATTGTTGCAAAGTATTGAGGGGGGCCGGTAAGAAATGTCGTTTCTCAGCATGCCAATATTTGTTAATCATTTGTCAGTTTATTGTGTATTTCAAAGTAGTGCCAAAGTCATTTTAAGGTTCAAGTGACTTATTTAGTTGTGATAATTAAATGTCAAATTTGTTTTTTGCAGTTTTGGGTGAAATGATCGGCCAAATACCAGAAGAGGTACATATCCGGCATTGTATGTTTTTTGAGTTTCACAAGGGTAGTAACGCAAAAATTGCTACTAAAAACATTTGCGATGTTTATCCAAATGCATTAGACGTTCGTAAATGTCAAAGATGGTTTTCTAAATTCAAATCCGGTAATATTGATCTTTCCGACTCGTATCGATCAAGAAGTCCAACAACTTTGGATAATGACGTGTTAAGGGCGGAAGTGGAAGCAAATCCGTGCCAGACAATCAAGAATTGTCAAGTCAAACACACTTCACCAACTTTGGTCGAACATTCAAGAACATTTGCAGCAAATTGGTAAGGTAAGCAGAGCAGGTGTTTGGGTCCCGCATAATTTCGTCCAAAGAAAACAAAGTTATCCGATCCATGACATGCAACTTATTGCTTCAACGGCACAATAAAGAAGCGTTTTGTGATCGCTTGATCACTGGAGACGAAAAATGGGTTCTGTATGATAATCCAAAACGCAAAAGGCAATGGCTCTCTCCAAATGAACCGCCACGAAGTACCGCTAAGCCAGGTTTACATTCCAAAAAGATGCTGTTATGTGTTTGGTTGAGTATTCGCGGAATCCTTCATTTTGAAGTGCTGAAACCTGGGCAAATTGTGAATGCAGACCTTTATTGTGAAGAATTGGATCGAGTAAATCGATCTTTAATTGAAAAATGTCCAGCAATTGGCAACAGTAAAGGCGTTATTCTGTAAACACAATAATGCAATACGAACGCTGGAAAAAATTAATAAATTAGTGTGGGAGATACTGCCCTACTCACCATATTCGCCCGACATTGCACCATCGGATTTCCATTTACTGCGATCGCTACAACACTTTCTATGTGACAAAAAATTTAGAAATTTGGATGATATCCAAAATGCCCTCTCGAGATATTTTGGTGAAAAACCAATTGATTTTTATCGATCCGGCATTGAAAATTTTGCACACTAGATCGCAAAAGATTGTTGATAACGAGGGTGATTACATCATTGATTAAAAATAAAAACTTGTTATAAATTTATTTGTTTGAATTTAATGTAAAAAATCGGCATTACTTTCCGGTCCCCCTAATAAATTAATACTAATTTAATAACAATGAATTTCCACAAAGCAACGCCTGATACTATCAACTATTATTATGGTAAGTATCATACAGAAACTAGTTGTAATTCATTGTCATAACATCCTCCGTGAACCTGCAAATATCTATCATTTGTGCAAAATAACACAGTATACAACTATTTTTATTTTCATTTTTATTTGCAACATTTCATAGCTACCATCGGAGCTGTCATCTTGTGTCGGTGCGTCCGAGTTCATACTGTAGAACGGGGTGAATAGAAATCGCGATATGGTAGTATTGCGTTTCTTAGTCTGGCAACGTTTTATGTGTGGCAACATCGCGAAATCCGTCAAAACTAAACGTCCAAAGTTGTGTGCAAACATGTGACTACAGTCAGTGTGAGTTTGATCTTCCATTATAATTTGCGTTTGGTGTTTGTGGTTCAAGTTGTGTTTATAATTATTATGTGTTATTGTCGATATATTTTCTGCATTAATTGAGGTAAAATCATGCATTATTTCTATAAATTTATGTTTTTTAAGGCTTATTTTATTGAATTTTTCGAGATGATTAAACAAAAATGGGGTGAATAGACACGAGAATATGGTAAATAGATATAGAAAAGGGGTTATTGATTACGAAAGAGGGGTGATTGGTTATAATTGCAATAGGGCTGCCACAAAACTCCTATTTCAGATTTAGCTCTGGTGTGTTATTTTATTGCATTATTTAGAACTTTGCAGCTATTATTACGAGATATTTACCACGTGTATATTTCCTGGAAATTGCCATCTTAATTTAAAATATTTATGTTCAGGATATAGGTACATGCTCTGTAATCTAGTTTTCTCTTATTTTATTTTTATTGAAGTATTCTTTATTGTACACCACATAATTACACATTATACACATTTAAAAGCATATAAAGCAGTGGTAACAAAAGGCGGTCTACTCAGACAACCTTTCGGTCTTCCAGACAACCTTTCGGTAAACGATATTAGTTAGTAAGAGGACGTGGGTGAGGGTGTACAGAAACAAATATTTTAGTGTTAAGACTGTTTCCTGTGCTTTCGATCTTCTATCACTCTCTGTCCTTCTATTTTTTATCGTTAATTTCTTGTGTTGTGCTTCGTGTAGTATTAACTGTTATTGTACTTGTGAAATAAACTGTTTATATCCAGTTCAGTCCAGTTATGAAACAGTCTTAACACTAAAACAGAAGCGAACTGAGCAGCGCGCGCGCCGACCCATCCCGTTAGCGGGGTGTGAGAGGCGCGGAGAGCAGCGAAACCGCCGCGCGGCTGCCCAGCCGGTGTCGGTAGAAATCGGCGTGTGAAGTGGCGCGTCGACTCCAAAATGCGCCAGGTTCAAACCCGAGCGCAAGTGCTTGTGTGAGTGTATGTATGTGTGTGATATGTATGGATGTGTAAGGAGTATAAAATATAAACATAATATAATAAATTACTGTGTATGTGTGTCTGTGTAATATAAATCATAAACTACATAAATATGTATGAATGTGGGACGAAGGTGCCCACAAATAGTTAAAGAAAGAGAGAAAACATGCAAAAAGACTAAAAAATAAACAGTAAATGTTGATTATGATTGAAATTTGAGTATTTTTTTACTTTTTAGTTTTCAAGAGTGGCTTTTGACCCATATTGAGTATTAACTTAAAATTTATATATGGCAACATTTTTGTATAGTATTTTCTTTACATTTTTTAATCTTTAAATTTTTAATTATATCACCGATCCACCAGTCCTCTAAAATTGTATTCAGGACCCCAAATTACAATGGTCTTCTGTTAAAAAAAATTCGTAAATATACCTCCAGTCCCTGCAGTACCTACCCTGCACAAATGCAGCTTGCAGACAAAGTGGCATGCAATGCCAAAGACGCATCAAATTTATTTGCAATAAATTTAGCGAGGTGTTTTAAAACACCATTAAATCAAAATACATTTTTAGATTATCTCGACAGTTTATCCTCATGATCACTAAGTAGTATATCGTTTCACACTGAGGAGAAAATATTAAAATCTCTAGATGCTAACAAGGGCAGAATTTATGGCTTACCAACTTTTTAATTCAAAAATGTACTTCATATTTAGCTGAAGATCTCCAGTTAATATTTAACAGAGCCATTGC
Organism: Megathymus violae; assembly: GCA_003671415.1. Taxonomy (NCBI): domain Eukaryota; kingdom Metazoa; phylum Arthropoda; class Insecta; order Lepidoptera; family Hesperiidae; genus Megathymus; species Megathymus violae. The sequence continues at coordinate 2,129,646 of PDGT01000064.1, read as the reverse complement.
GGAGGGTATCTTTCCTAACCATTAAAAAGAAGCTCTAAACATCCCAATACATAAATCTGGGGCAGAAATGACGTCGCAAACTACTTCCCTATTTCGATTTTCGCTGTCTTTGGAAAAGTATTTAAAAAACTACTGCACGTATACTTGCCATGACATAAGTGTCTGTCAGCATGCATTTATTAAAACACGTTCTATCGTAATCATTTAGATTGATAGTCTTCGGACTTAATAGATTCTTAATAGACCTTGGTAGACCTATACATATATTCAGACTTTAGTAAAGCGTTGGACAAGATCGATCATTTTATACTCATGCAAAAACTCGCATGTTCAGGAATTTCAGGTAACCTACTAAAGTGGTTCTCATCATACCTTATGAGTCGTATCCTTCCCACCTTTTTATAACTACCTCTGGTGTCCCTCAAGGTTCACATTTCGGCCCAATTCTTTTCAACGTCCTAATTAACGACATCCTAACATGTTGTGTTTCACACAATAAAAGATTATTTAACCAAAAAACCGATTTTATTGCCTTTCAGTTAAATTGCTATAAAAGCCGGGGAGTATGTACGAGTATATGTGTCGGAGTGCTACCGCGATGCAACTGCCTCGCGTTACCGCGTGACGCGCTTGTGCTGAGTTGGCTTATTGTTTCCTAAATTATGTACGAGTGTTCCGTACATGCTCCCGGGGCGAGATTATACACATAAATAGCTAAATATAAAACGAAATAAAATTCAATATAAAGTAAAACACTAAATTCTAGTATATGAAATGTCAAAGCCATTAAAGGAAAATATAAAAATAACAATCAATAGTATATCAACATAGAAATAGACAAACAAAAAAAAAACAATAATTTTATAAGATAATTTCATTGCACATCAGATACTTTTAAAACTCTGAGTAAAACTGGTGAAGTAGCTCTGTCCTTTCTTTCTACTTTATTGCACTGATCACTAGGCTCCCGGGGAGCCACACTTTGCTTTCGCGCACTCACTGCACTCACTGCACCCACTTCACCATTGCTGTTGGTCGGCGAGGCCGAGGCCTCTACCGTCGGCTGTCTGCGCCGACGACATCTCTTTTTCCACATGTACACCGATATCACCACAATTGCTGCTATCAGCAACCCATAGCTGATGGCGTAATGATGCACATGATGATACGACAAATAATCCTCATCGGGGATCTCTTGGCTCTTTAAATCCTTAAGTTGTTGTCCAACCCTTTGTATGTCACGATGTAGGGTTGCGTCAGTTGTTTCGTTTTCATATAGTTTTAGCGGAATATTGAATAAATGATTAATTGAAGCTACTTGTGGGTTAGATAGACTCGAGTCGATAGTGACCAATTTTGTTGTTTCTCGTTGAGAGTACGCTGTAAAATCTTTATCCTTTATCATACAGTTTGTTGCGAGGTGCGCGACACCCGAAGCCATCAGCTGTTCCACCGTAACACGATCTTCACACATAAGGCGGAGTTCACACTGGTTACAACATGAAAATAGAAATGTATTAGCTTGTCGGAGTTTAATCCACTTGTTACTGCATGGAACCTCCTTTGTTGCACATTGATTCAAGGCTGGATTTTTGACACATAAATGACTGTCTGATTTTAGATGATAAATTGTTGAATGTATATTGCAATAATAAGACGAGCTTAGATAGACGCACTGCTGCATATTCCTTTCATCCATGGGCACGTAAATATATTTTGGTAAGTTAATAGCCACATACTTCGATGATGGAATAAGGCTGTACATGCTTGCTCCCCGTTGACGTGGCACAGCTATCAATTGATGGAGTTCAAAAATATCTCTGATGACGAGAGGGATTCGGATTTCGAAGATAAAGTATTCATTTGTCATTCGAGCCACCACCTTCAAAAGCTTGTAGATATTTGCCATCTCTTGAGGTATTTCATCGATAGAAAGGGATAAATCCTTAGCCATCTGTCCTGATATAATGTTAAGCTCACTTTGAAGTTGTTGTGGAGGAAGTAGATGGAGACTGAACCGCTCATAATGTACATCAGTCATCATCTCCA
>PDGT01000064.1:2106961-2126970 GCA_003671415.1 Megathymus violae | reverse complement strand
TACTCTCATAGTCCGAATCAATAAAATAAGGATGGTCCCTAATACCATACCCACATATATTCGCATGGTTGTTTTCGTATTCTAACCAATACTTTTCTAATATTTCAAGACGTTTTATGAAATAATCGCCTGTCCTCCTATCCGCTCCTGTTTTCTTTAGGTTAATTATAAATTTTGCAATAGCCTCGTTTATCAATATTTGACTTTCATAAATAGCTTCCATGTTTTAATCTCAATTAGTTCGCTTATTTGAAAAAAAATGGAAAGATCTTACTTGAAACAACTGACTGCCTGAGTTCACCCGATGTCTTTGCTGGTGCTGTTGGTGCTGCTGCTGACTCCCGACTGCTGCTGATGTGTACTCGGTTGCTTTTCACTGCTGCTATTGATCCGAAGATCGCTATGATTTGCTAAGTACGTAGTCAAGTTTTCACTCCGTACGGTGTAGTTTATAGCCACGTGGACGGTCTCCAACGCGTCGCGAGGTCCCGCTTTTTTGATCGTCCGCGCGCTCGATCAATCGCTCGAAGGACCAAAATGTTGTGTGTTTCACACAATAAAAGATTATTTAACCAAAAAACCGATTTTATTGCCTTTCAGTTAAATTGCTATAAAAGCCGGGGAGTATGTACGAGTATATGTGTCGGACTGCTACCGCGATGCAACTGCCTCGCGTTACCGCGGGACGCGCTTGTGCTGAGTTGGCTTATTGTTTCCTAAATTATGTACGAGTGATCCGTACATAACATGTTTGAGAAATAATTTTCATCGTTGAGAAAGTAAAAAATTTAGGAGTAATTATCGACCCTAAGCTTAAATTTGATATCCATATGTTCAAAACTTCTCTAAATATTACAAATTAATATTTGGTTTCGTCATACGCAATAACAGGAATTAAAAAAAAACTTACAAACCAAAATTAAATTGTCCGATTAATTGATTCGTCCAATCATTGAGAATTGCTCTGTAGTTTGGAACCCACATTATGATATTACTTACAGTACAGTAACAGAAATGCAATCAATGTACCATCCTATAAAACTTGCTCTTTTCGATATGCCGGACCTAGCTAGCCGAACAAAATTAATAGACAAGACATTTTTACATAAACTTTTCAATGAAACTATGGATTGCACTGAACTTTGGCAGACGTTACAAATATTTTGTCCATCCGTCTTCCTCGTAAATAACATAACACTATTTATATTACCTTCTTGCAAATCAAATCTTGTTCAGCATTCTGTTTTGCCTAGGTTCTGAAAGTATTATTCATAATTCAATTATTTATTACACTCCTCCAATATCTAGTGATTTAAATATAACGGATCCACTAGTTAAATAAAAAAAAATATGCAATCGCTTTATTGAACGAATAACGATTGATTAGTTTGGTCAAAACATAATAATATCCATATCTGGTTTACATATAGATAATGTTTTTATTTTTTAAATGTTATTTTTGGTTTTATTTAAGTTCATCTACTACTTATTGTCTAGCTGCATGTTGCGGCACCCTATAATTAGGGGTATACATAAAATTTAAAGTCATTAAAATATAAATTTTAGCTTTGTATCAGCGTTATCTGTGTTGGGTGTCTTATTAATTAATAAATAAGTAGTCGATTGTACCAAGCCAACTCGAGCCTACACGGGCATTACGAGTACCGGTTGTAACACTTGACCAACCTCGTAGCCGAGCTGCGGGCCCACGTCGCTCCAGAACATGCTCTGGTGCGTGTAGGGGCGCGGGGGGCGGAGCGCAGCCATGTTCTCGCCGGCCAGGCGACCCGACGCCACCGCGTGGTCGTGGTGCTCCACCCGCCGCCGGCCCAGCGCCACGTCGTAGAAATTTGCCGCGTCGCCCGCCACCCACACGTCCGTGCGAGCCTGCACGCACATACATATACACCAAGAGTCCCGATCGATACCTGTCCGTGATCTTCCAGATAGGAGCAAAAAAATCATTACATCGATAGTATCTTAAACGATCGTCCCGGTGAGTCACCTGCAGTTCGGCGTTGACGAGCAGCCCGCCGAGCTCAGGATGCAGCTCCAGGCCCGAAGCCAGCGCCAGGCTGTCGTCCGGCTCGCAGCCCACGCACTCCACCACCAGCTCGGCCTCCAGCTCGCGCTCCCCCTCCCGCGGCCCGTCGCCCCGCCTCACGCTAGCGGCCCGCAGGCGCACGCACCCCTCGCGAACCTCACTGTCCGTTATCTCGACTGTAAATTTGGTAGTAAAGGTAATTGTGGGTATAGTTACCGGTACAGAAGTAAAATGTATTTATTTGAAGTGGTTTTCGATCCAGTAACTGTAAGGGGTCGATTTCGCCCTTAGATTGCTAACTGATAATTAATAAAACTATGATTTTTCATAGGAAGTGTATTAAGGTTAAACTTATTGCTATGATATATGAGTACGCGCGATAATGATGATAGCTGATTGCGGACTGAGTAAATGATAAAAGACAATGAATTAAAAACTGATGACGCGTATATATTTTGTACGTGCGTAGCTCGTACATGCTCCCGGACGCGAAAGATGAGGTTAGTAGTGATGAGATTTATCCATGGACTTATATTTAAACAAGGTGATAATACAAACTAAACCTAACATGCACCCGATGGCTTGTTGTTATTACATGTATGATTTAACAAGATGAAGGACAATTTAAATATATATTATTAATTAAGTACGCTATGCTAAACATCCGTTATTGATGTTCGTCAACAACCGTAAATACCGATCGAAGTATTGCCGGTGATGTACTTCGATTTTGCTTCAACACTCGCGCACTTTCCACTTTATCACTATAACTATCACTGACACTATAAGATCTTTTACACCTTTTATTTTCACTTGATTGACACTTATCACTAAGCACTGCCGGCTGCGACCTGGAAGCCGCCACCGGTAGCGCCGCCGTCGTCGCTCCGCCGCCTCCGTCTGCTGCCGCCGCTGTAGTTGATCGTTGCCGGTTGTGACGTAAACGCTTCCATCCGAAAATAGTAATGACTACTCCTAATGTCACCAACATAATGTATATCACAGTATAGTTATGGATATCGTGAAACGAGACCTGCGTGGCGACAGGTTCATTCTGTTTCATGATTTCTATTTTATTTTGTGTATCTTGCAGCAGTTTAGCATGATCGACTAATTCTGACGAGTTGGGGTTCAGTTCAGGAAGGTTGGGAATACTTATGTTAACTATATGATTGATCGGTGGAATCACAGGAATGCCTGCGTTAGAGCTGATGTTGATTTTATTAGAAAAGGCTTCGCTCTGCGAGTACATAAAGAAATCAGCGGACTTTATTATGCAACCTTCGATGATAGAGAAAAGACCCGCGCCGGACATTTGGACGACGGTAATACGATCTCCGCATAGTAGTTTCAATTGACATTGGTCGCAACAATAGAAATAATAATTATTTAATTTATTTAATGCAGTCCATTGGTTTTGACAAGGTTTGATAACAGTTTTACATATTCTAGTTTTAAACTCGGTTTCACACATATTTTGATCGTCCTTGATGTGATAGATAGGTTTATTTAAATGACATAGAATAGTATCGGAGGTCTGTCGTATACATAGTTTCATATCGATTTCTGCTGTTGGAATTAACATATCTTTGTGTAGATTTATAGCGGCGTAATTTGAAACTGGTATCACGGTGACAATGTTACTTTCAGAACGATGCGGTATTGGGATTAGTTTTAAGATTTCATAACGGTCTCTTCCAATTAGAGGTATTTTAATTTCAAACAGTAGGAAATTAGGCAACAATCTCGATTTAATTTCTAATAAATTATAGATTGCTGGTAGATTCATATTTTCAATTGGTAATGATAAATCTTTTGATATCTGTCCTGATATGATATTAAATTCCTGTCTCAGTTGATCGGGAGTGATAAGATGAAAGTTTAGTTTTCCGTTGTAAAGATTGGTAAGAGTGTCCATTAAAATTTCTTGTGTATTTTTCAGAGTAAATAAAATGTTACTGGCAACCATAGCGGACGCGAAAAAGTCACTGTATAATGTAATATTTTGTTAATCACCTTTAAAAATATTAATCGTGTTCTCTATGCTTGTTAATTTCTGGTTAATGATTTTGTGGTGTCTATCCATTACATTTTCAGTCCGTTTTAAAAGGTTGAATTCTGCTTCTGCAATGGATGTTTGATTCTTCCACAATGTTGCTAAATGATTTTGATTTTGTCTGATTAAATTAATGTCTCTCTCATATTTTTCTGCGAAGCGTTCATCTAACACACCGAAGAGGTTATTCGCCAAATATCCAACTCCGTTGATGAGGCCACGGCGCCGTCGTACACGCGTATTGACTTGCTGATGCATCAAAACGTCATTGTTATGTTTTAACTCTGAGAACTCGTGCCGCAGTTGTAACAGGATTCCGTCACAATTTAATTGTTTTCTTATTTGAACGCATATGGTTTCTAAGTATTTGATATACTGAGCGACCGCCGTATTCCCCTGCTGATATGGATACATATCATAGTAGACAATGAGTCTCCAATCGTCTCTTATTAAATGCATGTTTTAATGCTATCAAAATAAAGACTACTATTGTCTGGCAGTAGCTTTATATTATAATATGCTGTATTTGAGGTTGATAAAATAGTTATAAAAAATAGTAGTACAGCCATACTCAACGACACAAAGCTTATTCTTTATTCTTGTGCCTCCGACGTTGTTTCGTCAAATCTTGCTTTTCAGTCGATGATGAGATTGGTTCCATAAATTTTGATCTGTATCGTTTACAGGCAAAACAGAAAGTTTTACTATGGGACGCTTAATCAGACCGCTCTCGGTTTTAAGTGTAACAACCCTTTACGAAGCCGTCTTCTCCGGGATGAAGTTGTACCACTCTGCCTAATGCCCACTTGCCGGGCGGAAGGTTGGCGTCGTGAATGATAACGACGTCATTGATTTTGACATTGTGTTCATGTCGTTTCCACTTGTTTCTTGATGACAACTGAGTAAGATATTCACAGTGCCACCTTTTCCAAATGTCGTTAAATATTTTTTGCGTAAGTTGCCATCTGGTTCTCAAATCTCTTTCGGTATTATATAAAGTTAATGATGCGCCACTTGATAAAAAATGTGAAGGAGTAAGAAAATCTAAGTCCTCGGGATCTTCTGTCATCGGACAGAGGGGTCTTGAGTTCAGACATGCTTCTAATTGAGCCAGAAGAGTGCTGTATTCTTCGTAGGTGAGATGTTGTTCCCCAATAACTCTTTTGAGATGATATTTCAAGCTTTTTACGGCAGCCTTCCACAGACCGCCAGCAGATGGCCAAGGGGGGCGTTATGATGCCACATGATTTCGGTAATTTCGTTCATAAATTCTTGATTTGTGGTATTTTGTAAGGTAGTGAGTTCTTGTTGTAACACCTTGTTTGATCCTATGAAATTCGTCCCTTGATCGCTGTAGATGTGATGTGGAACCCCTCGTCTAGCAACCATTCTTCGTAGAGCTGCCAGAAAGGTAGATGTTGTTAAATCGGAGACGAGCTCTAAATGGACTGCTTTAGTGGCGATACACACAAATACAGCTAGTATCCCTTGGTTGTTTTGATCCCACGACCCTTGTTGGCTTTAACGAATATGTGGCCGGTGTAATCGACGCCTGTATGATAGAAAGGTCTAGAAGGATTTGTTCTGGCGGAAGGTAAGTCTCCCATTATCTGAGTAAGGAGTTGGGGATCGCGTTTTTTGCAAGTTACACAACGACGTAAACGTTTTTTGATTGCTCTGATGCCTCCAGGAATCCAATACTTCTGTCTCACATAGGCTGCTGTCAATCGTGCTCCACCATGATATGACAACGCGTGGCATTGATCAATAATGAGATCCGCCAATCGGGTATTCGTAGGAATTATTATGGGATGTTTCATTTCCATGTTGATATTAGCGTGTCTCAACCTACCACCGACGCGAAGTGCTCCATCTTCTGTCAGCTTGGGAAATAAATTTAAAATGCTGCTTTTCTTGTTAATGCTTTTATTTTCTTTTAACTTGCTAATTTCATCTGTAAATGCCGCTTGCTGTACTTGCTTTATAATGATCAATCTTGCTCTGTTTAATTCTTGTAATGATAGGTAACATGGTTTTTCTCTTTTGTTGACGAATCGCAGAGCCCATGCTAACACCCTAACTGCTTTTGATAATGAACCGTACCGATCTAACAGTTGACCAATAATATCTTCATCGCTTGATAATTGAGCTACATTAACTTATTTTCTCTTCCTGATTTCCTGCTCGGTCGTATACTGATGTTCATTTATACAGGGTTTATATGTTGGCAGCCATGATGGTCCTTGCCACCACAAACTGTGTTCTTTTGAGTAGCTGTTAAACCACGGCTCGCACAATCTGCTGGACTCTCCTCCGATTTTATGTATCGCCATGAATATGAAGGCATGGACTGTGTTATCTGTCTTACTCTATTAGCCACAAATGACTTCCATCTATCAGCTTCTCCATTCAGCCATCCCAGCACTACCATGGAATCCGTCCAACAATAAGTCTTGATATTGTAGTTATTAAGACAATCTTTGATTTTATTCATTAACTGTGTAAGTAAAAGCGCCCCACAGAGCTCTAGCCTCGGAAGCGATATTACTTTACTAACAGGAACCAATCGTGCTTTTCCAGCAACCAGCACTACAAAGGTTAAAAAATTTCCTTCTTCACCATGATATAAACTACGCCAGCATAAGCCTTTGTAGAGGCGTCACAAAAGCCATGAAGTTCTATCTCATTTTTATCATCCGTCCTCAGCCCCCTTGGTACTTGATACTGATTAATATTTTGTATATCGATCTTGATACGGTTCCACTCCTCCCAGATATCTATCGGTAATTCACTGTTCCATTCTAAATTCAACTTCCAGACACCTTGAAATAAAATTTTTAATTTGATACTTACGGGTGTGAGCCATCCCAATGGAACATTTTCTCTATATCAGCCGCGTAGGCAAAGCGATACTGTTTCCATTTTATGATAAGACTCTGAAGGTGTTGCTGTAAATTTGGGCCTCTATACATAACGTCATTTAAACTAAATCCAGTGGACGTTTTCGACGATGCGTTAAATACGACTCTAAGTGTAGTAGTAGTGGAGTCCTCGCGATAAACACAGCGGTGCGGCAAATAACACCGAGGTTTCGCATTACCGTACGCTGTTGTCGTGTGCCCGAGCTGTAGATATCTATTGATAAATAATTTGTAGTCATTCAGAGTATCCGCTTGCTTACTGATTTTTCTTTCTAATTGATAAAATTGCACTACGGCTTTAGTTTTAGATTCACCGAGCTGTTTCGTATATCCTGATTTCAATGGTAATCGAACTTGATATTTTCCGTCATCTCGTCTCGTTGTTGTTTCTTGATAAAATTGGATACACCGCTGATCTTCTGATGATAGTTCTGATTCTGTTATATCTTCTACCTCCCAGAACCTCTGAATGTCTTCAATGTTATTTACGATCACCTTACATTGGTATGATTTAACATTTCCGCATAAAATCCAACCCAGTCGAGTCTGTTGTGCAGTCGGTAGGGTTGAACCTTCTCTACAGATTCCATCTATGATGATGTCGGAGTAAATATCAGCCCCTAGTAATATATCGATCGGGCGACTGATATAAAATTCGGGATCAGCCAATTTTATTTGTTTTAAAAATGACCAATTTGGTTCTGAGAACGTGTTATTTGGTAAATTTTTGATTAAGTTTTTCATAATTAAAAGATTTGTTTTGAAACTGTAATCACTTATTGTTGAACTACACGTTACATTAATCATCCCTTTACAGTTACTTTCTTTAGCTCCGACGCCAGATATGATACCTTTGTACCTCAGCCGTGGCAACCCTAACGACTGAGCCGCATTTTCGGATATTAGAGAGATTTGAGACCCTTGATCCACCAACGCCCGCATGATGTGATATGTACCATCTATAGCTTGTACTTTAATATTTGCTGTTGCTAATAATATTTCTGGAATACTGTTTTGCAATGACACGTGATTATAACCTTGTAGGTGCTGTTGACCTGCTGGGATGGCTCGTGTTGACGACTACTCCCCCCGCCCCCCGCAGCAGGCCGCGTGTCTTGCGGGGTAGAATTACGTCCGGTGTCAAACCATTCATGCAAAATGGTATTGTGATTGTTATTGCACTTGCGGCATCGTTTGTCGGAAATGCAAGGTTTTCCATGATGATTGTATAAACAATTGGGACATAAACTTAATTTTGATACTGTTTTTGCCTTATGGAAGGCCGACATCGCTAAAAATTTTTCGCAATTAAATATGCCGTGATCATTTCTATGACAAAAAATGCATTTGCTGTTAACATTTTTAGTGATGTTGGAGGTTGTTCGCGGACTCGAAGTATATGCATTTTTATAGAAGTTTAATGGTTTACGACCGGAATTATTGTTATTTGAAAATCTGTACGATGTTGATTGATTTGATTTTGGCGTAATAAATTCTTGCTTCTTACGGGACGTCTCCATCGTTGTAAATTTTAGTTCTAAGTAAGCTAGGAATTCCTTGAGAATTGGCAATTCACGTGGTTGCCTTATCGACGCCATATAGTCATTATAGGTGTCGGTGTGCAATTTTTGCGATAAAATGTGGACAAGAAGTGGGTCCCATGAACAAACATCCACTCCCAAATTTTTGATAGCATTCAAACATTCCGATGTGGTATCATGAACGCGTTTAATATGATGTAACGACTGCTGTTGTATAGCGGGAAGATTTAATAAAACATTAACGTGAGCGTTAAAAATTAGTTTTTTGTTGTTGAATCGATTATTTAAGATTTCCCAGCATACGAGATAATTTTCGGAACTAATAAGAAGATGTTGAATTAAACGTTCTGCCTCTCCTTTAACTTTACCCTTAAGAAATTGCATTTTCTGAGCATTAGTGAGCGATGGGTTTTGATGGATAGTCTCCGTAAAGAGATCTTTAAAAGATGGCCACTGCTGGTAACTACCACTAAACGTAGGGATCTCCATGGCGGGTGTTGTCTTTTCCCTATGCACAGATGAAGACATTTTCTTATTAAGAGCCTTTTTGATATTTAAATATGATGTTTCAACCTCTGAAAATGATAATTCGTAATCGAGATTAAAGCCGCTAAGTTCCATATCGATCTCCCAGTGCAGCGCATCAATGGCTGCCCAGCGACCCTGAACGCTCTCCAATAAATCCTCGAACTCCCACTTCTCTTCCACCAGATCAAGATTAATATTCGCTACCGTTCGTCTGAAAGCTTTAAAGTTGGTGGCCTGCCTTCGCAACATATCTTCAGATTTACTTGTAGTAGCACGCGATTGATATTGCTGTTGTCCTGAGGGGGTTTCGTGTGACACCCCCGGGCGCGTTACGAACGAAGGTGCTTTTAATACTGGTGTCTTAGGTCTATCTTTGCATTCATAATTTTCAATTGTTGAACGAATATTTTCAAACCTACACTTCGTATTTTTATACGTTTTACTGGTGAAATATACGTGTGAATACTCACCGACATCATAAAGTTTAATATGATTAGAATGAAACTCTTGCCAGTGCTGGTCAAGGGTATCCAACCTTCGCTGAATTTATTCAGTCGCTTTCCTTTCACTACCATCCTTCTTAAAATTAGAATAAATTTGCTCAATTGTATTGATGATTTGCTTCTGGGTGGCAACTAAATCCTCCATGGCTGATATTATGTAAGATATAAAAAAAGGAAAGATCTTACTTGCTTGTTACTGGTATAACTACCGCACGTCCTGTTATGTGCGATAAATTTTCACGTGTTTCTTGACTCGGACTGATGACCTGCACGTGGTCGTATAGACGGTACCACAACGATCTTGACACGTGTAAGATGCACTGACGCGTAAGTCCCGCCTATACGGAGGCTCGAAGGATTGAAGGAAAGGGGTTGATTTCGCCCTTAGATTGCTAACTGATAATTAATAAAACTATGATTTTTGATAGGAAGTGTATTAAGGTTAAACTTATTACTATGATATATGAGTACGCGCGATAATGATGATAGCTGATTGCGGACTGAGTAAATGATAAAAGACAATGAATTAAAAACTGATGACGCTTATATATTTTGTACGTGCGTAGCTCGTACAGTATCTGAATCTACTCTCGCAGAATAGGACATACAAATTACTAAGGAAGTTCCGTTACGTAGATCAAGTAAGAAGTACATGTTATAATTTTCAGTGCTACTCTGCAGCCAAACTATAACTAAACAGAACAAATAAAATTCTAATTCATACAACTAGGAACACCTAGAGCTGAAACAACAAGCAGATTTCTAATCGTGCGAAGGGTCTTAAACAGTGAGTATGAGTAGTGAACGGAAGTTTTTTTTTAATACAATAAATTATTGTCCGAATATTGCTAGTAACAGTAAAGTCGTTCAGTATTACATAAGCTTTAAGCGGGACACGTATAAGTAAAGTGCATTCAAATAAAACTTTGAACAGACAATAAAACAAACCGCGCGACATCGACCCCTAGAATCAACCGTTTCCAGTTGCTGTTGATATAGATGACAGAATTTTACGATCGTCAGCATGGGCGCCGCCAGGATTTTATTCAGGGACATGCATCTAATAGTCAAATAACGCAATTACAAGACATTAATAAAAAAAAATTTGTCATGTATTTTATCCCTGACTGCTAGCACCCTGTTGCCGGCGCCCATGATCGTCAGCAATAGTATCCAATGAAGGCATTATAAAGCTTTAATTATCTGTATGTACCCGGTGCGTGTACTCACTGTGCGGCAGCAGCTCGACCCCCAGCCGCTGCAGGCGGCGCGCGGCGTCGGCGGCGAGGTAGCGCGGCAACACGCGCGCCAGCGGCGCCGGCTCGCGGAACGCCTGCCGCACCGTGCGGCCCGACCCGCGCACTGCGCCCGCACGGAACGTTACTCTCGTCGCACTGATCGTCTACACACCACTGTCTACTTCTTCGATCCTCGGGTTCAAACCGAAGAGGAACATAATGGAAGTAATGGAGGAATGTAAAATGTGTTCACCGTACAATGATGGTAAGTAAATAAACGAGCCGGAACGCATCAGCGATAGCGAATTACGAGATGGTACGTCGGAAAGGTTTCCGGCTTCTACTACAATAAATGTAATTCGCAAGGACGACCACATAACTCAGCCCCTGTTACCGGGCGATCCGGGACAAATTACATACGTCACTCACGCACGTTTGTGCTCAAGTCTTGGCCCTTCATACGACAGGGTGAGTCCCAGTGTGCAATGCGGAAACACGAACTCGACCGAAGCCCACGAACGATTAGCGGACGGCGAGTCGAGCGCGGAGTCACTACGCGGCTATATAATATATATTACTGACGGCGGTCGGCGAGTGCGGCGCTGAGCTCGGTGGCGAGGAAGCCGCCGCCCAGCACCAACACGCGCGCCACCGCGGCGTCGTCCAGCGCGGCCGCCAACCGCGCCGCGTCCTGCGCCGTGCGCAGGACCAGTGCGCGCCCCGCCGCCGCTGCGCCGCGCAGTGCCGCCAGCCGTCGCGGCCGCACGCCTGCACACGCACACACACGCGCGCGCGCGCGCGCACTGTTAGTCATAGCTAACTGAACATTCGTTCTATGTATATATGTATGAGTGTATGTATCGCTAAATCTACTTATTAATGACAGCGAAATGTTGGTTCAAAAACTCAGTACAATGTCCTGATTTTATCACTTCAAATCACTGTTAGAGAAATGTCTGAACATTTATTTTACTTTCTGCATTAAAAAATACTTTTTTGCACACAGTCGACACAAGAACGGGCGGGCGGTCACCGCCGCACAAAAGCACCGTCTATGCGGTGCGAAAGCAGAAACACGTAAAAACATTCCATATTTAACTCTAAAAAGAGGATGGTAACTATTCAGCCGAATAATAAACCCTACCACCATGCCAAAGTACCTTCTAACTAAACTAAACTAAGTGGTAGACAGCCTCGTCACTCATTTGGCAGGATGCCTGTTACATCTATAATGAAAGTGTTGAATTTGAAACTAATTTATATAACTATCTATACAAGTGCAAATAAGTACCAGTGGCTATCAAGCACTTGTCATATGTGAGCGTCGCGCTGCCTGCGCCGGGCGCAGTCAGCTCGGCGCGATGCCGCTCCGGGTCCACCCGCAGCACGCGCCAGCCGCGCGCGACGCCCGCGCCCGCACCGCCCTCGCGGAGTCGCTCCGGCGCCGCGTAGAACGCGCTCGGCTCGTACGTCACGCTACAAAACGATCGGCCCGCGTTCACTTCGATTAAAACTGAGCGCCACACGAGTCATCAGGTCGCAGACCACAGTTATACTGTGGTGAAACTATTGTGGGTTACCTCCTCCGCCGGCCGTTCCACTGTCGAAAGGTGAGGTCGTCGGGGTGCAGGGCGCGGTGCGCTAGGTCGGGCTCGCGCCACAGCTCCTTGCTAAGCGGCGGGCGCATGTATGGCAGTGCGGACTCATCGCCCACGATTAGCACCTGCGCGTCGGGGCGCGCGCTACGGATGGCGCGCATGGCCGCGAACGCCGCAGTACCGCCGCCCACCAGCAGATACTGCACGTGCGCGGGCAGCTGGTCGGCGCGCGCCGGCACGCACTCGGATGGCGGCCGCTCCACGTCGCCTTCGTCGCTCCCGCCCTGCACTACGGAGGGGTCACGCTCGCCATCGTCGTTCAGTTTGCGATAGAAGTATACCTGTAACGTAATACATGTCTATAAATTTTAAAACTGTACCGTCGGTAATTAACATACTGCCCCGTCTACAAAACAAACCGCACCTACGGCCCGATCACCGCGGCAACTATCCGTACAAGTGGCACGCGACGGCTACTAAGCGGTCATACGACAGCCGAGCGACAGACGAACGCACAGTGTTACAATGAATAAAATATGATTGTATATATCTACTATATAAATTCTACGTAAATTTACTTTAACACTGATTACGAACTTAAAGATAAATAACAGCTTACGAGACGTAAACCATGCAGCTCCTTGTGTAATTCGAATAAGATTGTGATTGTCGAGCAATATTTTATTTTGTTCATACTTATAATGTTTTATTGCACTTTGCACTGCTCAAAGCTGCATGGCTATCAAGAACTCTTAGCCGGTGATGATTTACCAACTGTACAACACAATTTTTTTATTACCAAAAAGAATAAAATGGCGATACCTACTGCCGTTGGTATTACCTCATTAAATATTTCTGCTAATTTAAGAATAGTGGTGCATAGTGCAAATACTGTAAAACAATTCATTATATGGGAACACTAAAATACCGACCGCCATCGAGTTAAGGGCACTGTACTGCACTGGCACCATTGCAATGTTAGTGGCTAATATTACCAATTTATTTTCTTTATATTTTGAAATTTTTTGTGTCACGTGTGACGGCACTAACCCCACCGAGCGACGCGGTGAGCGCGAGTGCGGCGGCTGCGGTCCACGCACGACGCGAGCGCGGCGAGGGTGGCGGAGGCGATGGTGGGGGCGTCGGCGGCATCGACGAGGGCGGTCGGAGCGACTCGCCCGGCGGCGGACCGCCGCTCGCTCTCGCTGTCTCGTTGGAGAGTACAGTCTACAAAAGCATAGTAATCACGATCGTTAAAGCTATTCCTTACATAAACAATTATATATTTCTAATGATTATTATTATAAAGCGGTATACTGTTTATGTTGAGTAATCTCTTTACTATATTGAGTAATCTCTTTACGTAGTGAATTGATTCTCAATATGTTTCAATTGAGAAACAACAATGTTATCATTGTAAATCATACTTATTAACAGGGTGAGTGATGGGTGGTATTCTTGGGAGAGTAAAATGTTCACTGAACTTTAGATGGCCATGTACCGAAAGCCATATGTCATGCAGGTATATTAGGTGTACAAGGAACTCCAAATTACAAGTTTTATACAATGTGTTTTCATCTGACTTAAAATAAGTACGGAGCAATATATTTCAATACTCAATAATTAACAGTTCAGATTAAGAATACTTAAATCTCGAGATGTATGAGAGCACCGACCAACTGGGCATGACATACCAATACAACCGCAACACTAGCATAACTTTAAGTTTATATTGTGTATACAATAAATATTGCAACCATAACCATCATGGAACAAGCAGTGCAACAACTAATTAAGCATAAAATTCTATTTAACTTTAAATACAATGACATTAATATTACCGTTCTATACTTTTTTAATTTTCCTGTTCGCTTGTAAATAATTTTAAAAAACATTAATAACAATTTAAACATGCCAATATAAAAATGTTAAAAGTCACTGTTTACAGAAATGATACATATTATGAAAGGTGGTAGGTGTTTTGAATTTGTCTTTTAGTTGTTCGTAAGCTCACACCATACAGACACTAATTATTCAGATGAATAATTCAGAATCCAATAGATACTGTGATCTACACTTAAAAATCCAAATGACGCTTGTCAATTTACAAGTCATCATAAATAGATGCTATTAATTAATCTTACCTGGCCCCCGGCAACTGAACTGAGAGGTGCATTCAGTCCTGAAAATCATTGCACAACACAAATGTATTTAATCAGGCCATATTTAAATTACATTTCAGATAATTATTGAAGCAAAATAAATCCTAGTAGAATCTAAAAGTGAGTTGCATAATTGTATTTACAAAATATGGTAATGTCTCAATTAATTTGAATTAGAGCACTAATAGCCCGACTGACAACTTGAGTCTATTGTTAGCAATCTACCAAGTAATTCTTGGCATAGTCAGTATTTGATTAGATGACCAATTTGCAGCCAGATTTGGTTGTTATCGTTACATAAGATTCCAAGCAGAATAAGAACATCCGGTACAACATGGGGTAGTAATTAGCTCCTCTAATAATACACAGCAGTATCATAGTGAAGTATACTCTAAGCATCCTCAATTTTTTACAAAAGACCAGTGCCATGCAGAGAGAGCTTATGCTTAAAGATCAAGGCAAGTATTATGTATGATAATAATAAAATTGTATAATGGGCCCAAATGTGTCCATAAAATAATTATGGAACATTTTAATATAAGTATGATTTCTTATCAATATGGTGGTCAAAACATTTTTTTTCATTTCTCTCTGTCTGACCACAGATCACACTAAAACCACTAGTGATTTTCATTATACTTAGCATATTAGTAATTTTTATTGTGGGTATATCTACAATACTTTGGATCCCGAAAAATAGATCTGTTCCCATGGAATAGGATATGGAAGTTAACATGGACATTATTTTAAGAAGGCAAAGTAAATTTAACTGCCAGGCTATAATAATAAATTAATGTTTTTAAGTCACAGAACTATAATAAACCTATTCCTTAAATAATGCGGGTGCTATTTGTAAGCGTAAAGAATAGGTTTTTGAAGCGAATTGCGGGCGGATTGCTAGTTTTATATAAAGCGGGCAGCAAGTACATAAAACCTTTCTTTTATTTCAGTAATCTGTAACTGTTTGTATTAGAAGACTTTAATGGAAACCTAAAGTATGTAATACACAAAATACTTACTAGACAATTTCAAAACATCTCTCCAAAGCAATGCTTGACTCTCAATGTATATAGTAGATACGGCTCTTAACATAGTATAGCTTTGATTAAAACTGAATTAAAAGATACTTTAAGTAATTTTCAGTATTTATCCCCTAGTCCGACATCCACACATTCTCAATTTTTTATTTCTTAACATTTATACTTTTTACAGGTTATCTCTATAAATCTTGTTTCTAGGATATATCGAATGTTCGATAATATCGAACGTAATATGTCGATATCGAATAATGACCATTATGATATTAACATATCGAAAAATAATTAATATCGATATAGACATATTTAAAAAAACTTGCGGAGATAAACCTAAAAATTTGCACACTTTCCGTGAGAATCCACTTAATCAGAAGACAAATTTTTAAGTATAAAATGTTTGTCCTATATATGATATCGTACTTTTTATTATATTTTTAATATAACTTTAATTTTATAAGAACCTCCCAAGGAACTATAAAAACATTTGACGTCAAACATCGCACATTTTTCTTGTGTAAGTAGAATTAAATGAGTATAAATTTATCCGTATTTCGTTATTTGCCTATTTCTAACAATTTTTTTGTAATATTATTAAATTATCGATAATATTAAATTGAAACTATCGATATTATCGATTATATATATATATTATCAAGCTTCAATATAAATATCGATATACATGTCGATATTTTCATCTAATTCAACCCTACTTGTTTCTCTTCTCTTTCCTTCATCCACAGTGTACTAAGAGAGCTCTATCGAGGTTCTCCGTTTCACAGAGTATGTTTATATTATATTACGCTGACATTCATAGATTCATTAGAGATACGTTTTACGGACTAATTAGACTAAAACTAAAGTAAGTAACAAGCTTCCGGAATCTTTCCAACCAGAAAAAAAACGGCATTGCAAAGCTCAGATTCAATTCTTCGATCAAACAAACGTTTAATTTTTCTTACTACCACTTATGGCTTCCGTAGGAATCAGTCCCAAAATTTTATTCTTACTAATTTAATAGCTCCCTGAACTTGCTCCTGATTCGCTTGCCTTTCACATTCATAATTTTTTGCATGAATGAAAAAACATATGACGTAGTCTTATAACAACATAAGAAGTAATATGAATTTAATCATAATATGCTAACGAAAACTGGTTTTACTTTGGAATCTTCCTGGCATATCTATCTGCCTGAATTTATCAATTCAAGATGACAGGGTTTAGTAGATTCTGTTAAGTTTTCGAAAATGAGTTACACGGTAAATAAAAGTAAGACTAGTAAGCTAATAAATTCTTTTAATCTAATTGAAAAATTTCACACTATCATAATATATTAACACATATTTACATTGTTTTTCAAAAACAATTAAATTTTTACACAAATTGATTTATGCCTGTATATTAATACTTTACAGATTTTCGCTAACAATAATGAAAGCTTAAATTATGCATATATGTTATTGTCTTCAAAATGATTAAATTTATATTTAATTATCTTATAAATTAGAAAAATAGGATTTTGAAGAAATGAGATTGTGAATTAACATAGGTTTATCAAAATATACGTGATGTCTTCAAAATCCTCAAGTAGTCTGTGTGTGACAGTTCGTCTGAATGTCATTTTACCGTCACTGTCACTGGGCAATCGAATTTCAGGAATCTGAATCCGAAAAAAAATTGGGTTTGTTTAATTTGCTCTAAATAAGATTGATTCGTCCTAGTTATTTCAAACTTGAGACTTTCAGACTGCGTTTAACGCAGTACACAATAATTCTAATATCTACTACGGTTAGCGAATATATCAAAATTCCACCAGCTGCAGCAAACAAAGAGGATTCTCTCCGAACTACTGATTGGTAAGTCTTTCCTTACGAAGTTACGTCTCAGAGATAATTATTACGTGTTAAGTATTTATTGACACTTGAAGTTCTAGGCATCTGTGAACTTATTTCTCTAGTCTCACGAAGAAGAATGAACGACGATAGAATCTGCCAGTTGTGTTATACATATCAACTTAAAAATATTTATTTGATATAAATGCCACAGAATATTCTAACACTTCCACTTCCGAACAAATTATATCAAAATTATTTTATATCAATATTTCATGACTGCGGAACTAACAATGCAGGAGTCAGTTCATTGTATCCCTACCGAGCTTACATAAAAATTCATCAAATTAAAATCCTTAAATTATGTACCAAGTTTTTAGAATTCATCTTTAAAAAATTATATAAATTGTTATGATGCCCTCAAAATTTATATAGTTTCTTATTTTATATTTCTTGAGGCTTCCTGCAGTTTTTAAAAATGACAATCACAGTTGAAATAATAGTGAAAATTGAAAATTTTATCACTTTTAACTTTTTAAGTGAAGTAATGTAATTTTTCTGTATCCTGATAGCATTTTATGGAGTTCTTTCCAAATGCAGTAATGAGCTTTTCAAATGATTAAAAATATTTGATAATTGTTCTTACAAAATGATACTGATATATTATTCTAGCTAATGATAGAGGTAAATCAAAAATGTTGTGGTATATATTGATATATTTATTCCTATAGTTATTACTTATTACAGCTATTATATTGTTTATTATTCTTTTCTATAAATCTTATTGGAGCTTGTTCTGATTATTTTGAAATATAACCCACCCTAACACACCAATATAATGAAATATAACACCCATGTTTTAAAGAATTCTATAATCAGATCTAGAATATTTCTAGCGGATAATTGAAAATTAGTGATAAAAATAATTTAAGAAAATTTTTCACCTAACCTCTTTTTTTAATTACAAATGAAAAATTCCAATGATGTTGTGAAAAACTTAGGATGTAATTTTGGCTAACTATTTTCAACTTCATGTAAATGTTTAAAGCAATTCCAATAGTATCATTATATGTAGTAGTAATATTAGATAGTACATTATATACATTATACACACAACATGTTATATTAAAATTGAAATTGCTAGACTATTTTGTATTGTATATTTGCATAGTTTGTCTTACAGAATACTAACTGCTTGTTTATTTGTAAAATTTTTATTGTAAGTGTGCATCAGCGGTAATGACATGCCATCAGGTGGCTGCCTGTCTGCTGGTTTTTTGGATGCAACAAAAAAAGTTTTTCAAAGTATATTATACTCTAAAAGTGTACATCAAATTAATTCATGTTGCTATGAAATATGTTTGTTTCTGCAAATCAAAAAAGTTTTTTAATAAATAAAAATAAATATAAAAATAAACACTCATACCACCTCTCTGGGACACCATGTGTGATGAATGGCATGGGTAATACACAAAAATATGACATCACAAGGAAATCATGACCCGAGAACAAACTTACCTGTCACATAAATGGGACATCTCACTCGGCAGAGTCACTACCAACCGGGTAACACAGTCGTCCCCGGAGGGTTTTTAAATGTAGAATAAAAATCATTAAAATAACCGTTTACTATGTGATAATACACAAAATAATACTCAGGTGGTCGGAGATGTTGGCGGCTTGCGAAGCCGGTGAGGTATTTGCACTACTGGAGGCGCGCGACGCCTTCGACGCTTTCAATGCGTTGTTTGCGAGCGTGCGCGAACCGTGGCTTACGCGCGCACTACTACTATACCACGCCCGCACCGGTTCTGAGCGCGCGCTCGATCTGTTAGCGCGCGTACCTGACCATCATGCGCGCTTTCTGCTCGACGCGCTGCACGAGCAATTGCGCGCCGATCGACCGCAGCGCACGCACGCGTTGGCCGCACTCGCGCCACTCGTCGCGCGCCGCCCGTCCTGGCTGCTCCGACTGCCCGGCCATCCGCTCGCACGCGAACTCCTGCGCGCCGCGCGCCAAGAACGCGACCCGTTACCGCTGCTCCATGCGCTCCTAGCGCTTGCGGTCCTTTTACCAGCAGTGCCGGCTTTCGCCGCACCGCACTGGCCCGACCTGGCCGACGCCGTGTTGCACCCGGCCTCCGTCGAACCGACGCCGCGCGCCGCCGCCCGCGATCATCTACACCTCGCTCAACTCGCTCTCTTTCACGCGCTCTACGCGACGCATCCCTGCACGCTGCTGGAAACATTACGCGCCGAGTGCGCGTCCGCCACCTCACGAGACGACTGGGAGCGGGCCCTGGTGCCGTTGTTGAGTTCCGTCCGGCTTCATCCGGCACTCGTAACCGGTTCGCGGCAACGTGAGGCTGACGCCGCCCGTTGGGCACGCCTGGAACTGCACGACGTGGTAGCAGAGAGCCGTCGCTTGTCGTTCCAAGTGCGGGAGCGGGTCGAGGACCGGCCGCCGCCGCCGGCGCCGGCCGTCACGCCGGCTCCGCTCGCGCCTCCCTCGCCCGCTCCCGGCTCGGGCGCGTTCGCCGCCCGAGCGGCGG
>PDGT01000064.1:2091694-2106931 GCA_003671415.1 Megathymus violae | reverse complement strand
ACTCGGCGATCGCTGCGGCGCTGAGTCGGCGCCCAACACTCCGCTGCCGATCGAGGCAGAAGTCGCGGAGCCGCCCGAGGCGGCAGTCGAGGCGACGCCTGAGAACACGCCGGCAAAGGAGACCCGCACGCAGTTCCGTTTCCCGACCGAGTCGGCGGCCGTGCGCGCCATCGGCCGACGATCGCAGCCCCCTTCTCCGATGCGAAAGGAGACCTCCCCGCCCGCGGCGCCGAGCGGGGGCGACGCATACGCGGGGCGGTTGGCACGCGTAGCTCAGGACCGGCGCGCCGCGGAATCACCTGTACCATTCGCGGGCGCTCCGCCACCGGCCGGCGCCGCCGTGGCGCGACCGGAGCCCAACCGCATGGCGCCCACACTCGACTCGGAGCCGTTGAACGTGGAGGACCGCGAGGTGCTGGAGCTGACGGCGCGAGCGCGCGCCGACGACGGCTGGCAGGAGGAGGCGACGGGCCCGCCAACTGTACGCGACCCGCGGCGCGGCCGCACTCGCAGTCAGGCGGGTGCGGCGCGCGGCGGGGCACCAGCACGACGCGCGGCCTCGTGCACGACACGCTTGCCGTCCGTGCGTACTTGCTCCGTGGCCGTGCAGACGGTGGAAGCGTGGCCAGCCTCCTATGAATTCATTATCGCCGACTTTTACAGGACTCTGCCTGGCGAAGTACAGAAGCAGGTACTTAGTTTTTTTGTTGATAACATCTTTCACCCTGACACTTCCGCACTTATATAAGTCCTCGTGTCGCGACCATGCACACGATTCAAACAAGAGCATAAACAATTATCTGTCACGTGTAACTCCTACAATCGATCGAAATGAATCCACTGATCCTCTCGGTCGGCTGGTTAATATAGTTTAAACCAAGTGTGCGTGGAACATTCAAACTCGACTCTCCCGTGTGGGAGACCAACGTTCGAACTACGTTCGTCATTTGGCTACCAGTAAAATGTAAAAGTCCACATAAAAGTCTAATGAGATATAAATATTATTTGAATTGAACCACAAATAAACAGGAATAAATAAATAAAAACAAGTATTTTCAATGATGTTATAATCTTGCATTGTAGACTGAACATGAACGTTCCACTATATACTACTGTATTTTTGTTGACCGAGATGTTCTATTTCACTTCTTGAATCGTTTCTAAAGTATAAATTAAATTCCAGACTCTCAACACACCTTTCATCGAAGAGAAAAAGATTGACTACACCGTACCCTGCGAACGTCTGGACTCTTATCTATCCGATCTGTATGCTGGGAGGCGAGGGGGCGGCGTCGGCGGGGCTGACGCGAACGAGCTGGCCGAGCAGCTGGCGCTCGTGCACGCACAGCTCATGTACGAGCGGTGGCGGCGCGAGGCGCACGCGGAGCGCAACCGTCGTCTTCTGGGCCGGTGCCGACAGGCACGCGCGCTCGAGCTCCAGAACGCCGCCTTAGCGGAGCGGCTCCGCGCTGCGACACGAGAGCGCGACGAGCTGCGCGCTCGACTCGTGCGCTCCCCGCCGCCCGCGCCCGCCGCGCCCGCGCCCACTCCCGATGACCGCGAGAGGCGATTGGAAACTGCACTCGCGGAGGAGGGCGCCGCGCGGCTGCGGGCCGAGGCCGCACTGCGGGAGTTGGAGGCGCAGCGTGCACTGGACGCCGCCGAATTACAGCGCGCGCGTGGCGAGTCCTTCGAGGCCGCCCGCCATGCAGAGGCGCTCGCCCGCGCCGCGCTGGCAGCCGAACGGCGCGCCGAGCACGTCCGACGACTGCGTCGCGAACTCCTCGTGCTGGCGGAGCGTGAAGCGCGACTAAGCGCGGAGGTCCGCACGGCGGCTGCAGCTGGCGCGGGCGCAGAGGCGGCAGCGGGGCGCGCGGCGGGCGAAGAGCGTGCGCTACGTGCGGCTTTGGCGAGGGCGGAAACAGAAGCGGAAGCTAACGGCGCACGAGCGGAAGCGGCAGCGGCGCGCGCGCACGAGTTGGAAGTAGCGCTGGCGGCTCGCGACGCGGCCGCCGCTGAGCTGCGACGCGGCTCGCGGCTCGCGGCCGAAGAGCATGCGGCGTGCATGCGGGCACTGCGGGACAAGTATTCTGCGTTACTACGCGTGGTGCGCACTGCGGAGGCGCGGCGGCTAGAGGTACGCGCGGCCACGACGGGAGGCGGGGGACCCCGCACGCCTCGGCCGGTTGGCGGCCCGGGCGGTGCGGGGGGCGCCGGGGGCCCACTGGCGGCACGCCCGGCGCTGGCAGATTGCAGCCGCGTGCGCCGTCTACTAGACCGGGAGGAGGACGAAACACCACCGGAGCGCTCCTAAGGCGAGTTCTGAAACTGCCCGCGGAGATGGGCTAGTGTCGGCAGACGAAGGATCGATATCGCTCCTGGTGAAACTTATTTTGTCTGTACTGTGATTGATACATTTTATTCATGCGGTTTACTTGAAAAATATTGGCCATAATTCTATTCTGATTATTTGATAATGTTAATTTGAAGGTAACTATTGAGCAATGCGTATAATAACAGCAAATCAAGCACAAACGCATCAGGTCCAAAGATTGGAAACAAAGTGTAACAAATTGTGCGAACAATGACACACAAACACACACACACACACACACCGGTCGTAAGGTGGACAAAACGGTGTGTACATACCATACTGCCTAACCGCCGACATGCTATTCGGATTCCGTCACTTAATATATAAATATTAAGAAACCACCCCATTCAATCAGAAATAAAATACCTATATGCTATACATATACACATGCTGTCCCTTCGTTGGGCATAACTGTTTGAAACTCAAAATCATGCGTGTGTTTGAACCGTAGACATTAAAATGTGAGCATCAGATGTAATTAATGAACTGCGTATTCAATACTCAGTAGGTATATAAAAAAGTTGTTCCAAACTTCCCAACCAACGATCTCCTAAGCCCTCAACAGTCGTGTTTTGCCCGGGTCACAGCACTGCCTGATGAAGCACAAGGATGACCTACATAGGTGCGCAGTGAAAATATTAAATCAATGTCCGCTAATTTACCCAACATTAGGATACCATAATACATAAGACTATGTAAATGGGCAAAATAAACTAGTCTAGTTGCTTCTACGTTCGTAAATGGTCTTATCTTTCTATTAAAATAACAAATCTATTCACTTCACCTGCAAGAACCGATATATGGGCGCCCCATTGAAGTTTACTATCTAAGGTGACACCTAACAAAACTGTGGATTGTTCCATAGTCAATGTCTCATTATTTATATAATTATTTAAGGATTTTGCCTACCTTCTGGGCGTTTGATAATGAAACTTCTACACAATTAATTTTTTTAACATTGACTAAATTGTTCATAGTAAACCAATGTGATACATGAGACAAACACTGTTTACACCATCAAATTTGACTATTTATTTTAGCCTTTAATAGATGTGTCATCAGCAAACAGTGCATTGTTAATAAAAACAGCAAATTGTTAATATAAATGAGAAAAATGAACGGACCTAGAATCGAGCCCTGTGGTACACCTATTACAATTAATGATCCCGATGCTGTGGCATCATTTATGCTAACACATTGATCCAAGTAGAGCGTAATCAAACAGAGTGCAGTGTTCTTCACGCCATAGTGACTAAGCTTAAGTATAATGTTTTATGGTCAACACGATAAAAGCCTTTAGACAGATCACAAAACACCCATTGCATCCTATGATGTCTCCCAGGCCTCAAATATAAGTAAATAAATAAATAAACGTTTACACACACCCCCGCAGTAGGATTCCCTGTGTTACGAGTGGCATGGACATACACAATTATCACATCACAAACACCCATGACCCGAGAACAAACATTTATCTGTCACATAAATATCTGCCCCGGCCGGGAATCGAACCCGGGACCCCACGCTTATTAGAAGCCTAGCATCTGTATCGGTTGTACTGCGTGAAGCTTTTTGTGAGCCGCGATTGTTCACGGTGAAGTGTGTCGGTTCCTTAAACATTTCAACAAGCATTTGTTCGATTTAGTATAATCTTTTGGAAAACTTTACTCAGTGTTGTTAGAATACAAACTGGTCTGTAATTGTTACGATCTGATGTATTACCGAAATGCCTTTGCTATATGTATTACATGAAATCCAAAAAAGAACCCAAATCAACACATTTATTGAATATTAGACGGGGTTATGACTTCGATTACATAACTTATAATTTTAACAGACATTTCCCCCAAGAATGTCCCTGTATCTTTAATCTTTAGCGAGCGAGAAGTCATAACTGCTTCTGATGTTTAAGTAAATTTAAATTCAAATAAATCTAATTTTAATAGATTATAAGCTTCTAACGGCGATGAATTGTTAGTCGACCTGATAGGTATATTTGGAAAGTAATTGTCACTATACTTAGTATCATACGTATGTTTTCATTGAACCATTCTAAAACACTTAAGTTGTTTCGAAAATGTACTATATTAACATTGTTATTATTCTGTAATATTTCATTGTAATTCTTTATAAAAAAACTACTTGTTCGTTTGTTTTTTTTTTTGGAACGTCTAAGGAAGAGCGTGGTGTCAGTATTGATCTATAACGAAAGTTTTTATGAAATTTAATTATGTTTACACAAGGTTTTGAAATTTTTGAATATTAATAGTCGACAAACGAGCAGACGAGCCACCCGATGTTAAGTGGTCACCGTTGCCCATGGACATCAGCAAGACCAAAGGTATCACTGATGCGTTGTCGGCCAGGAAATGAGAAGAAGGTTAGAAAGCAAGTACTGATTCTCAAGCCCCCAGCTGGAACACGACGAGTCGTTTGGCGGCTGACTCAAGCTGGAGGGTGATAGCTAGCCAGGCAGACTTCACGAAAAGATAATATTACCACTAATAATATTAATGACTTAATAATAATACTGATAATATAATCCTTACGCGAAGCCCTACCACCAAGCAGGCTGCCTTCTGTCGCCTCTTACGACACCCTGTTCTGCCAGCATGGGATTGGGGGAGTATTCTAAGCCGCCCCAAAACGGCTAACCGTTAACGGTTAACGGCTAAACGGCTTAAAATACTGGATTTCACAGAACCTTCGGAGCGCCACCCAAAGCTCAGGTGTACAGATGTCCTCCCAATGTTTTCCTTCACCGAAGCAAGTGATCGTTATTTTGTAATACACACATAATTTGAAGAATAAGATGTGGGTGCACGAGTTGATAATACGAACTCTAGTCTCTTGTTCAGGATTCTACCAAACGGCTTAAATAACTTCTGTTTACACTGTTATATCATTTGTTTCGACTAAAAGACAGATGTAACGAACAGGACACAACTGTTGCTATAATTATAAAAAGTTTGTTACTGTTATCTAACGAATTAGTCCATAGCAGAAAATGTGTGACTATTTTAATTAATTCAGAGAGGCATGTCTGTCTCGTCTTTTGTCTGACTCTGAAGGAAATAAAATTTAGGTATTAGCACCCGATTATACAACCTATAATAATTATTATTTTTGTTGTACACAAAATGGATTACATTATCTCTAGTTCGAAAAAAACTCAACGGCTCTGTCCGTTTCCGCAGGAACACTCGAAAATTTATTGTGTAGCAAGATGATCCCGTTTCTCGATATCCGACGTGTCAGTGAGTCAGGCTAGACTCCTCAACGACTGTTGTCATATTGTGAGGGACGGGTGTCCTCAGTCTTGACCTTTGTACGAAGCTCAAGTGCAAAATCTATCCTTTGGTGCCGCCCACAACAGAGGTTTGTACTAGTTTTATCGCCAAATACCTAAGCGTGCAGATACACGGCGAATGTCTGAGCTGATTAAAATAAACGTAAACGTCAAGGTAAAACCCGATACGTTATACTCAATAGAGCTATACCGAAAGGGCCGGTTCAACCCGATCGATTTTTGATTCACACTCGATTCCTAGTTACTTATATACCGATAAACAGATACACAACTACGTGGGGGCTGTTCCCCAACGTAGCCTCCAACCTCCCATATCTCCCTCCAAATCCCAAGCCTCGCAAAACTGATTTGATTCTGATACTGGTCAATCTGAAACTGAGTACTGTTCGCAAACAGTCCATCCGACGCATCGATAGCTGGTACGCAACAATTATATAAATTTGCTGGACACGGAATGCATAAGACCAGCAGGAAAAACCCACTTTATATCACTATTTCTGTACCGATTGACAAGTTATTATTTTTCTACCCTCATTTGCTTTGCATTCGCGACAAGTTTATTCACAGTATAAACTATGTCGCGACACTGATCGTCAGTGCAGCTGGTTTCAGTACAGTCCCCGAGGGTATTTAAAACTGCCGTGACGTGCTGCGGTAACTTGTAATATCTCTACCTACTATAAATAATAACTCTACATCATAAAGTTAATATACTAGTATCTCTATGGTCTACATGGTATAAAACAAAATCGCTTTCCGCAATATTTATATACCAGTATAGATTAGGGATGTATGGAGCTCCTTTACCGTAACCGAAACAATCGGGTATCCGAAATATAAATATAACCAAATTCGATAAAAATGTTTCGACAAATTTCGGATAGGGGCAGTCTTAATGTAACCCGTTATGCCGGGTCTTCGCCGACCGAGCCGACACGCTGGCCACGTGATATGTTGCGTCGAACTCATTATTAGACCATTTTTAAGGGTATTATTCTTTTGTTTGACTTTAATACCTAGAAATAATGACAAAATGTTACCTTGTAAATACATTATATTTACTTCTGAACGTCTTGACATATTGAAGTAATGTTTACATACATACACATTCACTTTATTAAGATAATTTTTCATAGTTTAAAAAATATTTTAAAGTTTTGCATTAATAATCCAAATCATCCTTAAAAAAATCTATACTACTATATTAATCAGTAGGGTCTGGCTGTAATTTTAATTTTATTGACATATTATCTGATTAATATTCGCGTTATGACACACGGAGCTAAATTGTACCATTTTCTAAATTTTCATCTGTCTGATGTCCTCTAATAATTCAAAAGCCTGTTTGGCCGGTCTTGATGTAAATGAGTAGGTACATAGACAGAACATGTGATTGTGTTACATGTCCCCCTTCCGGTGCCCCGCTAACTGACTGATATATCTATCAAATGTAATTAATTGTATAAGTAATTATTAATTTTTATAATGAATGTAATGATTAGATTATTTACATATTAATATAATAAATATAAAGTGGAATCATCTCAACTACTTAAATTATGCCAATATAATAAAATCTTGAGAGTACATATTGATAAATACAATTAATATTAAGAATAATTTATATTACTAATTTCGGTAGTCCATTTATATCAAAATATTATTGTAAATCATTATTTGTTAATTTGGCCGATGGCATAAATACTGGCGTCCACCATTTTGAAGCGCATTATTAAAGCAACATTCAACCACAACACTTCTTTTCCTCGTCTCCTGGAAGTACGTCGTTATACCTCAGAAGTGGGATGGAGTGTCACCACGGCCCATATTATCACGGTTTAGGGAAGAGGAGTCCTAGCGACGTTTCTACCGAAGATGAATGTGAAAATGAGAACTTTTTTTTCACTCGCCGGATCGAAACTACCTGCAGCCCACAAAAAAAACGAAGAATCACTTACTTGGACGCTGAAATCATCCCCAAATATGACCCCGGGAAGATTTCAACGAACGTTAAGGGTTGGCTGCATAAGATTGACCAGTTGGGCGACCTGTACGACTGGGAAGAAAGGGACAAAATTTTTGTGATGCAAACTCGGTTACGTGGTGCAGCTCGTGATTGGTACGACGACCTTGATAATTACGAGGCAACGTGGAACCTATGGAAAGAGAGATTAACAAAGGCTTTTCCTCGATCTACGGACTTCGTAGACCGGCTCGAAGAAATGCTGTCACGTGTGAAGAACAATAACGAAACTATGACTACCTATTATCACGACAAAATATCTTTGATGAAGAAATGTGGAATAGAAAGTGAGGACGCGATCTCCTGTCTTATCCGCAGCCTACCCAGCGAACTACGTGCGAATGCAAATGCCTGCTGTTCCAAGACGCCCGACGAATTATACTACGGTTTCCTATCTTCACTTGAAAACTACAAAAAGGCAGAAATCAGAACATCAGAGTCGAAGTCGACGTGGCAGCGTGGATCCGCGGGCTACATGCCGAAGACTTGTTTCAATTGCCGTAAAAACGGGACACACCGCTCGTGAATGCCGAATTGCGCGCTGTCAGGTGTGTCAGCGCTTGGGACATGCTGCCAACGTCTGCTGGTATGCGGCGGGATCTTCACGAGACCCACAACCGCAAGCAAACCTACAGGTGGGTCATATTAATTTTGTATCGACTGAAATTATTGCCGACTTATATAAAAAAAAAGTAACAATCAATGGACACCTAGCACAGGCGTACGTAGATACGGGCAGTAGGGTTAATATTATAACTTTAAGTTTAGTACAGTTGTTAGATTTGCAGCCCACGCATTCCGATGTGACCATGAGAGGATTCGGTGGACTTTTCACTAATTCATTAGGCAAAACAAATTTTAAGCTCATTATTGACGATTTACATTTAAACACAAGTGCTGAAATCACAGATACCAACTTGCACGGTACAGATTTAATTGTTGGCCAACCCGTAATTAACCAAAAGGATATGAATTTGTTCGTAACTTCAAACTCTGTTACGTTATTAAGGAACGCTCAGCTATTTCTCTATTATCTAGTATATCTCTAAATTGGGAGGATTTTATTAATAAAATTTCCTTATTTTTATCCGAAGACATAAATATTCAACCAGGAATAAAATACAGTATAAATGTTCATGCTAAAACTAAGTTGCTACCGCATAATATCCTTCTTACACGGCCAGTATTGTACTCATTAGGCCGAGAATCTTATTTTATACCACAGGCTACTGCTTATAATTAACCTTGGAGATTTATGTATACAATGGAAGGCTGGTAGACTCATAGCTCGCGCAGAATTATTTTTGAAAACTGATATATCGCTAATAAGTAGGGAGTCATGCTCGGTTAATCAAAACAATCAATGTAGCCAAAGAAATAAAATAGGACTTTCTGATTTGGACATTGATGGATTAGATTTAAAAGACTCAAATTCATTATTATCACTACTTAACAACTATAAACATTGCTTTGCGGAATACAGTACTAAACTAGGCTGTACTGACTTGGTTGAGATGCAGATAACCAATACTACTGATAAACCTGTTTATTGCAAACCGTATAGATTATCTCATCGAGAGAACAAAATTGTACAAAGCAAAGTAGATGAACTTCTATCTGATGGTATTATTAGGGAGTCGAATTCTAATTATGCGAGCCCTGTGGTTTTAATAAAAAAAAGGAGGTGATTATAGACTTTGTGTTGATTATCGCGCTCTAAATGCCTGCACAGTCAAGGATCGTTTTCCGCTCCCACATATCGATGACCAATTAAGCCGGTTGGCAGGAAAAGTGTACTTTATGGCCCAAAGTTATTACCAGGTTCGTATTGCTGAAGATTCTATGCATAAAACCGCATTTATAACGTCATCCAGTCAATTCGAATTTGTGAAAATGCCCTTCGGTCTAGCCAATGCCCCAGCAGTTTTCTCTCGATTAATACGTAAAGCTCTTGGATCTTTGCATAATAAAATGGCCACGTATCTCGATGATTTGACTTTGCCCACGATTACGATAGAAGAGGGTATTCAATTATTAGAAGTATTGATATTTCTTTCTCAGGCGAACCTCAAACTTAACCTTAAAAAGTGTTCCTTTTTAAAAACTAGCGTCAATTATTTAGGGCACGAAATCACTGAGGGTTTTGTACGGCCAGGACAAACAAAAATTAATAGCGTTGTGCACTTCAAGTCACCGCGAAATATACACGAGTTGCGTCAATTTATTGGGTTAGCTTCATATTTCTGAAAATTTGTTAGAGGATTTGCGGAAATTGCTAGGCCCCTAACTCATCTAACAAAAAAAGACGTAGTCTGGTTTTGGGGTCCCAAACAAGATGATGCGTTCAATAAACTGAAAGGAATATTAACTGATTGACCTGTCCTCGCTATTGATGATCCCCACGTAGTCACCGAAATTCACACTGACGCTAGTAAATTAGGCTTGGGTGGTATTTTGCTTCAATATCAAAAGGATAGGTCCCTTAAACCCATAGCTTACTTCAGTCGCGTCACTAGTCCTTAAGAAATGCACTACCACAGTTACGAATTACAGACACTCGCCGTTGTAGAATCTTTGAAACGGTTTCCCATATATGTCACGGGTATCCCAGTAAAAATTGTAACTATTGTGCCGCATTAGGAACGACTCTTAGTAAGAAAGATCTGATACCGCGAATCGCCCGGTGGTGGCTCACTATACAAGACTTTGATATGGAAATTGAATACCGTCCAGGTGAACGCATGACGCACGTAGATGCACTTAGTCAAAATCCCGTGGAGGCAGTCCGTTCTCTATATTGACGAAACCGACTGGCTCAAAGCTTTACAGTCACAAGATGACCATATTCTTAGAATTATTAGGCAACTAAATGAAGGAAATACTAACCCTGGCATTGTTAATAATTATAAAGTAATTGACGGATATTTGTTTCGAAAAACTTTACACGGGGACAGATTTGTCATACCAAAACTTTCTAAATGGTCGTTATTACAGAAATATCACGATGAAATAGGACACTTATGATTTGATAAATGCGAAAAGATTATTAAAACTCATTTTTGGTTCCCTAAAATGACTAAATTTATAAGAAAATACATTAACGCTCGTTTACACTGTGCTTATAGCAAAGGCAATTACGGCAAAACTGAAGGAGAGCTACATCCTATTGAAAAGGCTGCATTACCTATGCACACTTTACATGTCGACCATTTAGGACCTTTTTTAAAGACCCGTCATGGTAATTGCTACATTTTAGTAGTTATCGATTCTTTACTAAATTTGTTTTTGCTAAAGCGGTTAAGGGAGTGAGTTCCATAGAAACTATAAAAAACTTAAAAGAAATAATATCGGTATTTGGAAACCCACAAAGAATAATAACCGACAGAGGGGTAGCATTCACAAGTAGGTACTTTAAAGATTTTGCCACACAAAAACAGTTCAAACATGTCTTAAACGCTATTGCTTGGCCACGTTCGAATGGTCAGGTAGAACGCGTAAACCGAACTATCATAAATGGTTTAAATACTACTGCCGAAAACGAGTGTACATGGGACGAAAAACTTTCAGATGTGATCTGGGGCATAAACAATTCTCCTCATGCAGTTACAGGAGTCACCCCATTTAATCTCATGTTTTCTCATGATAATGCTCGCTTATCCTAACATTTCTTTATACAATACTAACCCTCGAGATAAACTAGATGAGCGTAGGAGTCAAGCTAAATTACGCATTGATAAATATATGACAATTATGAAATCTCAATTCGACAAAAAACACAAAAAATGTAGAAAATATCAGGTGGGAGAGTTAGTTTTATGGAAAGGTGGTTTAGCACGTGATCACAAAGCAGGTATGTCGCAAAAGCTAGGAAGTTTATACACGGGACCATATAAAATCACTAAGGCCGTCCATACAACTGACCGATATACGATAAATAGTATCCAAGGTATGGAAGGGTACAAGAAATTTATTGCAGTTGTGCCCTCTGATGCCTTACGTCCCTATAAAGCATCTGTATCTGATAGCTCCACAGAATCCGATCATGAAGTGGATAGAGACGATTTAATCGACCTATTAGAAAGTTAAATATCTTATATTAATGGGTTCAATCTATTTGCACTTATAAACATTTCTAAAATACACTTACATGATTCTTTTTTTTTCTTCTTTTAGTTCTTATAGAAAATCAGTTTATTTAACGATAATAATACTATATTTACCTATAGTACATGAATTTTATTGAGGCTTATAAACTGATTCTTTTATCATACCAAATATACAGAAGATACATAATATATATACAGAAAGTAAACCATTACGCTTACAAAAACATAACAATCTAATAAATACATTAATATCTATACTGTTGCTATGTGAATAACAGATAGATCTGTGTGACTCCCATAACAACATAATATCTAATTAATATATTGTTACGTGTCACGATCCGTAGGTACGTAAAATGCCAAAGTAATTCCGCAGAGACTTTATTTTACTTCACACACACTTCACAATCACAGTTACACTCGTAGATCGCAGGTATTCGCTTCGTAGGGAGAGAACTCTTCGCTTCGTATTCGAAAACCGATTGCCTTGTGGCCGACCCTGCCCGCTATTTATATCGATTTCCGGGCTTCCAGATCCTTCCACGCCCTTCGTTGAAGTAAACAATAACAACAAGAATTCCCGGAAATCGACATAACAATAGCGGGTCAGGTAAACACCCTCATTTCGGCTCTCATGTACGCTAATCTCGCCCCTTTTGCCTGAGGCATACGGACCAGATTGACCTGAAGTGACCCAGGTAGTTTTTATAACTACCTGGGTTTCTCTTTTATTGCCTCTATTGTTTGCCTCACCGTAACGGTCGGCCACCCTTCCAGAAACTTCGTAAGCCTGCTGACTTCGAGAAGCTTCGTAACAATATTAATATCTATACTGCTGCTGTGCGAATAGCAGATAGATCTGTGTAACTCCCATAACAACATAACATCTAATGAATATATTAATATCTATACTGCTGCTGTGTGAATAGCAGGTAGATCTGTGTGACACCTATAAAAACATCTAAATAAATACATTAATATCTATACCATATATGTTTGCTGTATAACGAATGCATTTGTAATATTTATCTACAATTCTACTAATATATAAAATGAAATTTACAATTATTGATAGCATTGATATGTGCATATCATATGAGACGTGTTTCGTGTAAACTTCAGTAAAACAAATATACTGTGCATATTTATTTTTCTCTTCAGATACCCTCATCGTTAGAGGAACAACGAGCAGACAATCAAAAGCGCCGCGAGGTGCCGCGGCAGTTTCAGGATGGCCGAGTGTTACATGTCCCCCTTCCGGTGCCCCGCTAACTGACTTATATATCTATCAAATGTTGTGATTAATTGTATAAGTAATTATTAATTTTTATAATGAATGCAATGATTAGATTATTTACATATTAATATAATAAATATAAAGTGGAATCATCTCAACTACTTAAATTATGCCAATATAATTAAATCTTGAGAGTACATATTGATAAATACAATTAATATTAAGAATAATTTATATTACTAATTTCGGTAGTCCATTTATATCAAAATATTATTGTAAATTATTATGTGTTAATTTGGCCGATGGCATAAATACTGGCGTCCGCCATTTTGGAGCGCGCTAGCGCCCCCTTTCCCTAAAGGGGGTCGCATCAGATGTCGGCTTTAAGGCCTCCAGCCCAAAGCCAGCCTCGGGTGGTGTTTAGTGGGTAGGCCCCTAGGTTTCTCGGGAATCCCACATAACCAGCGCAGCCGGCTGCGCAGGTATGCTATGAGCATTCACCACCCCCCTCCCCCGCTTCCCGGAGGGTAGCCCTATTTCCAATTGTCTGGGCGCAAAAAAAATAATTTGGAGCGCATTATTAAAGCAACATTCAACCACAACACTTATTTTCCTCGTTTCCTGGAAGTACGTCGTTATAATTGCGCAAATGATGAGTTATGCACGATATCGGGAGACCTTGCGGTTATCATATCGTCTTTATTTTCGTATTTCTTCAGTAGCCATATTAGTTTTTCTTTCCATGTTTATATGCGTGTGCCACAATAGTACCGTGGTTGTCTATAATTTGCAGGTTACATAAACCTGTCAGTTAATTCGTTTCCATTTGTTTCAATATTATTCAATATAAGTTATATATTATATTCAATATAGGTTAGTTAATTTTATTTTTAATCGGTTGTCATTTGTTTGTAACGTGTAAAAATCAAATGTCATCTTATTATTATAATGATCCTATTAACTATTTAGTTTAATTCTCGAGTGTCACGTTAAACTGGCTGGAGAAATAAGAAAAAAAAATATATTACAGATGAAATAAGTTTTGTGATGTTTAAACAAAACTTTAAACTAATCTGTGCAAACGAAGCTGCGGGCGCTTAATAGACCAACTGAGATGCGTAGTATTCATTGTGCTGCTGCCGGTGCATGCAGTTTCTTGTGTAATTGTTCAGGACCTTAACCTTTATTCGGCGCCTGTTTAAAATTTTACACTATATAGAGTGTTATACTAGCAGACGGTACGCGGCCGCCGGCGCTCCGACTGCCACTTCAAAGGCACCGTCGACGCGTCACCGACCGAGGTGGGGCGGCAGACCCACGACTCACCGTAAAATCTGTTACTTCAAAGGATTGCATGTTTTTAGGCTTGACTGAGGCCCAGTGCCACAAGCAAAGGAGAGGTATTCGTATGAATGTAGATAATGAAACTCTCCGGTCTCCAAACGGGTATAACACGGTTCACGAGAGCATTTATCATGTGAAATACCATTACATCTGCCCAGTGAGCTTCGTTTCACGCGACCATTGATTATCGCAGCAACCGGATTAACGCCCGATTAAGTATCGCTTATATCGGGATTATCTATTAAAGCATTGAAGCGATCCAATTAAATATTTGTTCGTATTGTACTTCATCGTTGCTAATCCTCTGTTCACCGCGAAGTCACGCCCACGGCGCCACCCACCGCCCTCCGCCTACCGCCCACCGCCCACCGCCAGCGGACGACCTCGACCGGAGCGTGGACACGATCATAAATAAAACACTGCCGTAGTTCATAATATTTATAATATTTTTTTATAATACGCACCCTCCACGGCTTAGAGGAGCGTCGCTTAAAACGTTACAGTATATTTGGTACAAAATTCACAACAGAACATAGTCAATATAAATAATTAAAATAGCAACAACTCTTATTTACAATATACAAAATATACAAGATAGGTACGTACGTACATACAAATATACAGGTGGCTACGTAATAATCAACAAGATGTCCGCCGGCGCGTGGCCCGGGGCGGCTACGGCAGCGGCTCGACGTAGTTCTCGGGCACGAGGCCGCTCTTCCCATTGAGCGTGCCGCGCAGCCAGCCCGGCTCCGGCGACGGCGCCACGTTCGTGATGATCTGGTTCGGCTCGAACGACAGCTCGCCCTCGCTCTCGCCGAGGCACGCGTACAGCGTCCGCAC
>PDGT01000064.1:2047324-2074358 GCA_003671415.1 Megathymus violae | reverse complement strand
CAGCGGAGGGAGTGGCAAGCTACGGGAAGCGACGTTAGTGATGGGTCATGGCACAACTGGAATGAACACGAGTGCAAGAACAGTGACCTACTTCCCGGAGCGGCCCCGGGCCCCTCCGGCCGTGTCGCTCTACCGCACAACCTGCCAAAGTACAATACACGTCATTTTAAACATTTCATCGTCATCCGCTGCAATGCGTTGGTCGTTAGTTATAGGAAGGAGTAGCGCGACGGAGCCGCCACCCGTTGCGGGTGCGGCGACCGAGCCGTCCATCGTCCGACGGCCGATGTAACGCTGCCGATCTCTCCACCTCTTATTTAAACTGGCCACAACTTAAACGTTTGTATGAAAAGGCACATATATCCGGCTCTATTACACTTAATTTGTGATTTTGAATAGAGTTACGTTGCATGAATACATTGTTATTTGTTACTTATATACCACCACTCCACCGGTCGTGCGTCGCGTTGCCGTGTCCGTCGGCCCGAGGAGCGGAATTGGGGAGCGAGCTTTTGCCGAAGTCTCTTTTTTGTCTAGTTCTCGAGATGTTTTAAGTTGTACATAAGTGCAGTGTGTGTGTGCGTGTCAGTGTATGTTTGTGTGTGTACCCGCTGGATGCGCAGCTGCAGGTCGCGGACCCGCGGCTCGGCGTCGGCGTGTACGTCGTGCGCCGTGTGGTGGAAGGTCCACCAGCCGAACACGAAGCCCAGCAACGTCTCCACCAGCTCGAACTTCTTGCGCTCCTGCACCGCCTGCAGCTGGAACACGTACTCCAGCGACGCCTGGCAGAAGTCGCGCGACGCCATGTCCATGGCCGCATCCGCCTGTACAGACAAGTCTGCTCGGTACACATCGGACCCGGCCGTCAGCGAGTGTTAGTAGGTTTAGTGTTGTAAAAATTACATAATTATGTGAATAATGGAATTGTTATACTTATTATGCCAGTAGCTGTCATCACATTAAACAAAAGTTTGTATCGTTTGTCAGTACAACCGTGTCAGTGAAGTGCACCGCCGGAGGCAGCAGTCGTCGTCGTCGTGATATATACGGGCATACACACATATGTACGGGCACGTGTTGACGTCGACGAGTGGACGTGTCGGTCGGTGTAGGTCGCCGCGCACGGCCGCGCACGGCCGCGGGCCCGCGCCGCTTTCTACAACGTTAATGTTCTCCATCGGCGATTTGCTTTCTCGCGACGTATATTTTTTTCGCGAACGAGGTTGCTACTAAGGCAGTTGAAGTGAGGATATCGGATATGATGGGAGTCCAGAGAAACAGGATCGTGTCTGGTATCAGCTCGTGTTCATATTATTATACTTCACTAAAACAAGCGATGAAAGAGTTCCAAAGAAACAGCTCATTTAACTCGTTGAAGCAATAAACGAGATCCGTGAAAAAAGATTGGAGATAGAGACTACACACTAAATTCCATGTAACAACGTGAACTAACTGTCTTACAGCGAACCTTGCATTTGTAAACGTGCCGAGAACACCGGCCGGCGGGGTGCCGGGTCTCCAACGGGCAGGCCGGAAGTGACATCGGTATAATCGTAGTTTATTTAATCGCATGCTACTGGCTCGACGGGCACTAACCTCCTGCAGCACGGCCTCCGGCTTCTTCGTGGACAGCGAGAGCGTGCGCTCCTGGCTCTGGCAGAACTTAGCAGTCTTCTTATCGAACTTCTTCTTGCCTTCCTGGAACATATTTAGCTTTACTAAAGGTTCGCTGAGTCATCGATAGTCGTAAAATTGGACCGCCAACGCCGGCCGGCGGGGCTCGGTGGAGTCTACGACGTGACGCTGACCGGAACGAGTCAGGGTAGAAGCCACCGCGTTGTAAGTTGCGTCATATTATGATAGTCATCATGATAACTGTACATTACACTTTGTGTCGGTGTATGAACGGATTGCTTTTATTCATACCGACGTTTCCCACAATACGCTGTAGAAAGAGCGAAGTATGGATCCTGACGGGGAGAATACCGAGACCGTTCCCTCATATATACATATATATAGTCAATCTAGAGTTAATCTGCAACAATAACTGAAAACATGAGAATTGTTATTTTGCACGGTACCCACATTCGCCCACACCATGTCCGGAGAAAATGACGCCAGGGATAATCCAATACCGACATCAGAAGTGGGATCAAATTGTGCAAATAACTCGGGAAATAATGAAGCCGGGAACAATAGTAGTGATTCGCAATGGCGGTTATTATTTGAAATGCAAAATCCACAAATAAAGGCACTAATTGAAGCCTTGAAGAGCCCAAGCAATAAAAGTGAAGTCGTTTTGCCGGAATTTAACCCTGAAAAACATGACTCTGATCCACGTTCGTGGTGTGCAACCGCCGACTTGTGCTTCGATGGAAAATCTGTCGAAGGCAGCCAGCTCATAATGACCATCAGTAAGGCGCTAAAAGGATCAGCATCTTCGTGGTTAGCACAAATAACATATCCAGGTATGACGTGGACACAGTTCAAAGAACTTTTTGTGGCTCGATTTGTGTGTCTCGAAACTTCTGCAGCTGCCCTCATAAACATAAAAAAAGATAGACCGAAAGACAATGAGACACAATCTTCATATGCAGTCGCCTTGTTACGTCTTTGATGAACCGCTGGAAAAATTTAAGTGTGGAACAGATTGTGATGTCGACAGTGATTCCTCATTTAGCACAAATCGATACCCGTTTGCAACGACTCGCATTTATGACGGAAATTACTACGCGTCAACAATTACAACAAGAGCTTCAGGCGTTCTCTTACCAGCAACAAGTAAGCAATAAGTAAGCACTTACCGACATACGCAATGATTCCGGGTGTGAAAAAAGGCCGAAACTATTGCCGTCAAATCAAATCAAGTGCCATTATTGTGGAAAACTTGGGCACAAGCAAGTAGAATGTCGTAAGAAGCTGGCAAGTTCCCAGAAGCCATCATCTTCAGCAATGACATCGAATTCAGGACAGCGGCAGCCCGTCAACAGCAAAACGGTGGTGTGTTACAAGTGTAACGCACCTGGCCACGTCGCTAGTCGCTGTACTACGAGCGGCGGGTCTAAGGGAGCAGCGGCACCAGAGGCGAAGCATCGTGTCGACCTATGTGCGGTCGAAGCTTCAACAGGAACATTGACACAATCCGGTACGTATTACAAATTCGATTATGATTCAGGCGCTGAGTGTTCTTCGATAAAAGAGACTGTAGCGAATAGATTTACTGGTAAACGAATTGATAAGGTTGTGTCATTAGTAGGTATTGGCAATAAAAATATTGACAGCAAAAGCAGCATTAAGGCAGTGAAAGACAGCGTTGCTCTTTTCGGGGTTCCTGTGCGCATAATCGCAGACTAGGGTCGTTGCTTTGCTAGTAAAGAATTCAAGTGAGAGCAAGAACATCAATCTTCACCTTATTGCCACAGGATCATGTCGTACCAATGGTCAAATGGAAAGGGTGATGAGCGTTTTAAAATCCATGCTAACCGTGGTAGAAACTGACAAAGATAGGTCGTGGCAAGACTCGTTAGGCGATGTACAACTTGCTCTAAATTATACAGTCAATAGAGTTACGAAAGCAAGTCCATTAGAGCTACTGATAGGTAAAGTTGCACGACCCTTAGATTTAATGGCAAATGACGATGACGAACCTGTTGATCTTAATAAGGTTAGGAAAATAGCATCTAATAATATGGAGGCATCGGCTCGATTTGATAAAGAGCGTTTTGATAAAACGAAGGCAAACGTTAGTACATTTTCAGTGGACGAATTTGTTCTAATTGAGAATGAGGAACGCAATCAAAACAAAACTAGACGCCAAATTTAAAGGTCCATTTCAAATTATTGAAGTGTTGTATGGTGATCGCTATGTCCGTAAGTCGTTAACTAGCAATCGTACCTACAAACATGCTCACGATCGTGTTAGAAAGATGCCTGAAAGTCAAGTAACAATTGACGTAGACGAAAAAGTTGGAGACTGTGAATCTGATTAAACTGATAATGGATACCTACTAGTTTTTTTTTATGTTCGGTGGGTCGGAGACTGCACCAGAGTATCGTAGCTGTAGCCCGAGTGAAATCGGCGTCTGCTCCTTGGAGTAGTCCGTGGGCAAGCAGTAGGCGATAGCTCTGGGTTATTTCCCAGAACTGAAGATGGAAATCGATTCATCGTAGTAGTTCAAGACTACTTTAGTAAATGGGCAGAGGTATTTGCAACCCCAAATCAAGAGGCGAAGACAGTGGCCAAAAAGATCGTCGAGGAGGTTGTTTGCCGATTCGGGGTACCGTTGGAGTTGCACAGCGATCAAGGCAGGAACTTCGAATCCACATTATTCCGGGAGATGTGTACTCTCCTAGGAATTAACAAGACCCGTACCACACCTACACATCCTTAATCAGACGGAATGGTCGAGAGATTCAACCAAACATTGGAGAATAACTTGGCCAAAGTCATTGAGGATCATCAGCGAGATTGGGATCGATACATACCACTGTTCCTGATGTCGTATCGCTCTGCAATCCATGAATCCACTGGGTTTACTCCGGCTAGAGTAAACTCCGGAAGAGAAATGCGTCTGCCTTTAGATCTACTGACCGATACTCCGCCCGATGCGCCCAAACTAACTGTTGAATACGTCGCGGATATACAAAAGAGATTGGACGAGACACATGAACTCGTGCGGGAACACAGCTTGAAAACCAGCGAGAGAGTGAAAACTCGTTACGATCGCGACGCACGGGCACACGGTTTCAAGGAAGGAGTCTTGGTATGGCTGCACAACCCACTTAAGAGAAAGGGGAAGTTTCCGAAACTACAAGCACGGTGGGAAGGGCCGTATACAGTGGTCACAAGGATTAACGACGTGACCTACCGGATCAAGCAGGGAGATAGGAGAAAAACCAAGATCGTCCACATAGAATAATGTTACTCCGCGCCACGCATCTGTGCAGGTGTTCGTTACAGGCGGGGGAGTGTGCTATGTGATAAACTCACCTTGACGGCGCCGATGTGTTCCTTGCGGAAGCGCTCCAGCGGCTGGATGATCTGCTCGTGCGCACGTCCCAGCTGCAACGCAAATGGAACTAACGTTATGTCTATTCATCCTCTGTGTCACGGTTCAGAAATATAGAAGCCATTGTCATCCAAAATAAACGTGTGTGCAAAATTACAGGCTTTCAATTTACTTGTCATATTAAACATAGTCTAAATGAAATATACCCAGTGGTATCTGTTGCTGAGACGCCCTCTATTACGACTCCTACTGCAAATCAGCTCAAGTGTGCCATATTATTGTAAATTCATCACAGAATATCCTCGAACGTTGGTACAATTGATCGTGACAGATAATGGTAAATATTTTCTTCTACAATATTTTTAATATAATTCCAATAATTAATTATTAAATTAATAGTTACTCTAACCCTCGACGCTCATCTTAAACCAGCCCGCGTGACAACTGGCCAATCGTTCCCGTTATAGTTGTGTTAATACGCAACGCGCTCCACCGCCCCGCCTGGCCCGCCCCGAGCCCCGACACCGTTAAACTCGCGCGTCGCGTTCGACACATAAAATACATTCTTGATTGTGTTTGATAACGTGCGTGCGCGCGGCTCGTCTATATTATTTACATGTTCATTAGTAAAAAGCATGTTTTGGATTAAGTCTACGTTCGAGCTTTGAAAGTATTTTACAATAGATATACAGGAATACAATAGGTATAGGTACATGTAGGTACGTATGGCAGATAATTTTGATGAATTCTATATCATCAGCTAACATAGCTAATAGTACTCATCGATTAAATCGAACCATAAAATAAGACCGAACACGGCCGATATTTTGTCAATGTCTATGTAAGTCGTAATCATCCTTTAAATTTACTACCATATTGTCAAAATTAAAGAGTATATAACTGTTATATGTATGATAACCATGATAAAATTGTAAGGTACAATTTAAATTTTAAAAGTATGTCTAAAAACCTTCGGCAAGGTTCACGGAAGCGCCGCTATGCTCCGCATTATAGAGGCAGTTATAAATATTAAACGACTATATAAATGTTGATCTTCAATATTACGAACACTGTCGTATATTTAACAAAAAAATAAGGTAACCGATTAACCACGTGCCCACCGCTCCGGCGCGACGCTCGCGTTCCTCCGTCACGACACTCACGACCATAACTGACCTTCGGTAGCACTTTCGCTCTCAACCATTTATCCGTTACTGCGGCTACGTCTCTCACACCGAACGCTAGTGTGCTACGACGAGAAGAGATGGCTCTACATTCTAGATTAGACGTTCCAACGAAGTTGTAGGTGCTATTTGTTTGGATGTAACGTGTTAACAACATTATACGTAATTACGACTCGGGTGCCACTCGACACGAAACGTTCTCGGCTGTTAGTTGTTAAAGATGTGTTAATTGTGTGTCCATTCCATGCCACCTGCGACACATGGGACGCCGGACATGTTGCTATGGCACACGTTAAATTTGTTTTACAACTACGTACTCGTGTCGTATGAATTAATGTATAGAATTTTTAAATATAATGTTGTGGTTAATTTGCACACATATACATATACTTACTAAGAAATCATAACAACAACGAACAACAAATATGTGGATCAACCGTCACATTATTACCATACAAAATATTAAATACATTAAATAAATATTTAATAAATAATTCATTCATTCATTTAATTGTTTAATTTTAATTATTGACACTTGATTCGTAATGCTAGGCACATTTGATTATTAATATTATTACTGAAATAAGTTTTTCAAAATATTATATTGTAGACAGAAAAATAATATAGAGGACAAAAACAGTATACAAAATAACAACAGACGCTCTTATCGTTACAAGTGATAACATCCAGACAACCCGAGACAAAATATGTGTGTGGAAGGACGAGGAGTAGGAGATACATCCTACTTTAGACTAGCTAATACATATTACGTATTTACGAGGAGTACCTACGAAATAAAGCAAAGTATTGTAGAAATATTTAAAATTTAAAGTTTGAGAGCCTCTCCCGTAAAATTGTAATTTTGTACTTAGGCCCTTATATGAAAGCCCTTTTGGAACCTTATTGTAAAAATGAACTCCAAGCCCCATAATAGAACGCTAAGCCTTTTGAGGGGACATGAAACCGTAATCAAATTACGCCTATTTCTTGTTTCACGATTGAGTGTAGCTCAGGAAAATAGATATTGATCTTAGAATAGAAAATAGATTTCAAAGGAACTACTTCAAAGTGCCTGCCCTTAGAGTGCCGCTCACCGCCGATGATTTGAACATCGACGAACACATCAAATAAGACATAATACTATGAAAATAGGCAAAAAATGCATATACACAAATATATATATACAAACCTTATCTTTCTAGTAGCGCACAATTAAAAGTAAACCGATGTGATACAACATGGGACAAAGCG
This sequence comes from Megathymus violae, assembly GCA_003671415.1. Classification (NCBI taxonomy): domain Eukaryota; kingdom Metazoa; phylum Arthropoda; class Insecta; order Lepidoptera; family Hesperiidae; genus Megathymus; species Megathymus violae. The sequence goes on along the minus strand of PDGT01000064.1, from coordinate 2,066,914 downwards.
CTGTTTACATAGTAAAAAAATTATTCATTTATTTTAACCTTAAATATAAGAGATGTGCCATCAGCAAACAGTACAATGTCCGCAAGATTGTTAATAAAATACAGCAAATCATATATCAGCAATTCATTGGTGCATCCCGACGAACTGGCATCATGTATGTTAACACATTAAATCCTATTGTTTTAAATAAGGAAGTGCTTGTACTAGTGAATTCTACCACATTTCTTGGAATCACTATAGACTCACGACTACAATGGAGTCCTTATATTGAAATCTTGTCAGGGAAACTTAGCTCTGCTGCCTAAGCTGTTAAGAAAGTGAGGCTCTTAACGGACGTAGAAACAGCAAGATTAGTTTATTTTAGCTACTTTCACAGTGTGATGTCTTATAGTCTATTGTTGTGGGGCTCATATTAAGTCGATTTTTATATTACAGAAAAGAGCAGTACGCGCCATTTACAACCTCAGGCCTAGGGATTCCCTTACAGATCTCTTTAAAGAAATTGATATATTAACTGTAGCATCACAATATATTTTAGATAATATTATGTACGTTAAAAAATACTCTGATAGTTTTCTCAGGAACAGTAATGTTCACAGTATTAATACTAGGAGTAAGGCTAAACTGATTGTTCCAAATTTCAGACTAAGCAAAACTGATGGCTCTTTCATGGGTAGATGTGTAAATATTTATAATAAAATTGTATTAAAATTGACAGAAATGCCATATTGTAAATTTAAAGCTCACGTCAAAGGCGTTCTTATGCGGAAAGGTTATTACAAACTTGATGATTACTTTCAGGATAAGACTGCTTGGACATGAGTTTAATATTAAGCCAGTTTAAGTGCGTTCTGTAACTGTGAGTAGGAAAAAAAAACTCCTCGGGAGTTTCTTGCCGCTTCTTCTAGCGAGACCACTCACAGTAGGGATTTGTTGAAGCGATGGCGTAGTTTGACGTTCGAAAAGTGTTTGTAAAAACCAACTTCGAATAAAATATTATTTCATTCATTTCATTTCATTTCTACTCTTCAAATAGAAGGCAATCTAAATAAGAGCAGTGTACTTGACACCGTAGTGACTAATGCGGAGCTTAAGAAGTAATGTTTCGTGCTCAACACAACGCTTACGACAAGATTTAAATCTTAAGTTTAGATAAGCTTTATACTAGTCGATTGTATCCAAACGACAGGATTGGATTTAGACCCGGACGTGTCATGAACGGTAAATCAATAATGTGTGTATGGACTTTTAACAATTACTAGTATACCAAACTAATTGTGGAACCTGAGCGTTGGAATTTATATTGGTATTATTTTTCAGTATCATGCTAACGCAATTAACGCTCGTCTTCATGTAACAGCAGTATCCATTACCTCAATCCATCCACGTCACAGTATTTCTCTTAACCGACTTTGTGATTGAACATAACAAAATGTTATATATCACTATGTGTTAAGTTCTTAGATTCACGCCATCTGCAATCGTACGAAGGAAATATCAGTAACTAATTTTGAGGTGAAATATTTGCATATATCAGGTTTAGCGACGTTGCAATTTCGCCGCATTTATGTGACAGCCCACCAGGGTTTTCAGATCTACTCGTTTATCAGGTCTTGTGACTTTGGGGTTGTCTAGTGAAATAGGTACTTATGTTAATGATCAATTTTCAATTTTTTCTATTCTGTGTACTGATATTCACTGGCCATGAGAAAATGTAATCTCGAAAATGATTTCTCTTTCACGTACCCGACTAATTTATACAAGGTATACATAGTAGCCAATGCGCCCGTTCGCTGCCAATCGTATAGCTACAGTCAATATTCAATAATATTGTTACTTCAAGTTTGACCTAAGAGATTAAATAAGTATTAATTTACTTTACAAAAATCCGCAAGCATAATGTATGATCGTATATACTTCTATACATGTATAGAACCTCCCTCCCTCCCACAAAGGAAAATACGCATTTATGATAAAAGTATATACCACCATACATACCGTCACCAACGCGTGTTTCGCTCCCAAATGGAGCTTCCTCAGGGTGAGTAGACTCTACGAGTGTTAGCCGCGAAGTGCAAGTGACCCAAGGGAGCCCTATTGCGGCCTACCAACGCCGGTCCACTGTAATGAGTGATGGAATACCATGCGGTCGCGCTCGTCCTCGATGGTACGGATGAGGTGCGCGAAGTGATGCAGCGAGTGGCCGATGACACGCTCGTCCTCCGTCATAGAGGCGCCGATACATGCGAACTCGAACTGCTCCATGCTGCTCGCCAGCGCCAACTGCGCCGCACCCAACCCTGACAGGGAAACGGGATACATCCGAACTTTAATACGCCAAAAATACTAAATATTCATAAATAAAGTATTTAGCATCAACTTTAGGGGTAACGTATGTAAAAAGGGGTATTGGTTATTCTCCTTTGTATATAGTTTAACCCTTTTTTAATTGTAAGTGATTAACTGGTTAAATAATTACAGTGAATATAAATGAGGAGGCCGGAATATACGAAAATTATAAAGTACATTTTAAATGGTTCACACGAACTTAATATGAAACACTTAGAATATTTTAAATAATCCGCAACAAACGGTCAAGTATTGTGTAACTGTGTGAGGTGTGAAGTGGATGAAGTGGTACCACTGTGGAAGTGGTACCACTGTGGAAGTGGTACCACTGTGGAAGTGGTACCACAGTGGTGTGGTGCCACAGTGGTAGTTAGCGCCGTTAAACGTAATTAAATAAAAAATAATACGGTACATGTGATAATGATACACATTTGCGGCCAGATAAATGGAAATTCGAGTAGAGGAACGTTTATACAAGAATTCACGGTTAATGATAATTACAAACGAAACGTGTAACAATTCCTAGCAGAGACTACTAGAGCACTACCCTCCAGCGCGGTTAAAACAAAAGTGACGCTAGCCGTAATGCATTTCCGTAGCTAGGCTCCGCTGTAGCCAGAGTTGCCGATTGTTGAGTCGGAGCGACGGTGCTGCCACCACTCGGGTCACGTGCCTCATTCCATTTAGCAAATGTATGCATGATTGTCTCCGACATATATTCATTAAAACGTTTATATTAAATTATGATCGAGGAATTTTGTAATTGATTTGAAGCTATTTTCTCATGAGCTAGACCTTGACATTGAAAGTAGATATAGTAGTAGTAGTAGATATAGTAGTAGACATTGTAGGCAGAAATGCAGTGCTTTACATGCCATTCACAGATATTTTAATAAAACGTTCGTACGTTTTAGATGACTTTAATTAATAGTAAATAAATGAATAAACAAAATATAATAACTTAAAAACGCCTAATATTTTATAAATAGCACCTATTTGCAAGCACACAAACATTATGTTTGCTAGGCGTTTGGCGACAAGCAAGCGGCGCTGCAAAATAATGTACCTAATAATAAACTCCTGCCGTCGCGTTCCGCAGGAGATTTGTTCGCATGTGTGCAGTAATTTCGGTGTCCGTGCACAGTTCGCAAACGCACACACCCATGAATATCGAAAGCCGTGACTCCAGCGGCAGGCTACGGAAGTTCGGCAGTTGTCGGGAGTAATCGGAAATGTTCGTTGCCTATAATCCGAGTAAAAATAATAGACCGATATCACATTATGCATTTTTGTTTAGTAAGGTTTTATTTGTTTAAATAGCAGAAAGGGGCCATTTTGCTTTTTTCATGTGATAAGCATTGTTTACTATGTTGTTTGCGCCAGTATATTTATAGTTTTCTTAAAAGACTTTTCATTTTAACATTTAAAAGTGTGTACATTTAACAGTTTATTACTGAGTTTCTATAATAATTGTAGTGATTTGCTTTTACTAGTGCGTTTGTTGATTTTTTTGAAATGTTATTTGATTGTGAGGTTTGTATTGAAAATGTGGATAATATATTTCAGGTGGCCGAAATCTTGCGTTTATTTACATCGGGATATAGTAATCTCAAGTAACCGGAACCTTAAATATGTGGAAATTGAAGCTGACTAGGTGAGTAGATATAATATTTTAGCTTGTTATTTTACTTATTAGAATTTCTTCCGTCGCGACGATCGATCGCTGTTTTTTCTGCGTTGCCGTAGAAGATGTACATGAATAGTAGTATATCTAAGACTTGTTATGTTGGAATGGTTTCCGACTTAGAGATCCGTCGCGTGGCTGTGACTATGCTAAAAATCTATAAAAGAAAAAGTTTTTGTGACCGAGTACTCCACCGCATACCCAGTGTCACAATCCTGTGCACACCGCTGGCTAGTAGTAGTAGTAGAGGCTCATTGGCGACCCAGATCTGGTTGAAACCAATCTGCAAAGCCTTGAGCACAGGCGCAGGGTTACCAGCCTCTCGATCTTCTACAGGGTACATTTTGGAGTGTGCACAGGAATTGTTCCAATTAGTTCCCCCATCGCAGTTCCTCAATCGGACAACTCGACGTACGGCAGGTATCCACCCTTACGTAGTGAACATACCACCTGCACGGACGACGCGGATTGCATCTTCATTCATTATGCGCACTGCAAAGGATTGGAATAACTAGCCTGCGTCGGCGTTCCCGGCTGCTTAGGATGCGGGAGCCTTCAAGAGGAGAGTGAATAGGCTATTTATAAGTTAGTGCGTTCACCATCTTAGATTTCATCACCATTTACCATCAGGTGGGATTGTTGTCAAGCATTAACTTATTTTATGTAAAAAAAAAGCTCAGAATTGTATGAAAATGAAACATTTTGTTAAATTTCATTGCGCCTACAAGAATTACTTTATTCTGTTGATGTATAAATAAAATATATTTTAGTTTTATTTTAATTTTAATAATCGTGGAACATATTTTAAGAGGTTTTACTAATAAAATGATAGGTGGATATTATTCGAAAGGGCACACCTTTCGAAAAAAACATTAAAGATAACAATTGCGCATCGAAAGGTGTACAATGATATAGTGATATCAGCAACAAAAATTGTGTTTTATACTATTCCTAAACTAGCTTTAAAAAATAGTTATTTTTGTAGTTGATAGACCAAGAATAAGGCGGACTGAAAAATATCGCACATTATTTAAACTATACAAAATTATTTTATTCCGAACAATTTCTATAACCACCTCATTTTTTGGATCTAATTGAGTTATAATAAGGAATATGCGGTTTGGCTTTATGAGCTTATAGTAAACCAACTATGGAGATCGATCACTGCCTTCAGATTACGAACTGTGCATAGAGAACGCTTGCGTTCAAAAGAAAATTGATTTGAAAAACAATTTATGAAGACATATGGAACGAGGGATATCCACATATATAGATCATTGAAATAAATGATTTGTCACACCTAGTTGTCGCCAAGTTTATTACTATAATTCCCTTAATTACCCTCACGAGAATAATTGTAAGACCTATTGACATCTGAATCAACCAAATTGGCCCGCTTTCGTTTCGTCTCTCTAGCGACACAAGGGAGAAAACGTACAAAGATTGGCGTATCAGGTAATATTACAAAACGTGAAAACATATGCGCATTGATAAAAATTCCATCAATTTCATAAAAAAATATATCAAATACGTATTCAAACTATTTAGTATATTCCAAAAAGGTACACACGTGGACAAGCACAAATTGTGTACTGTCTAGATATGGGCGCCGCCATTCCAATCGCTAGCGGCGGCGCGCTGAGGATTTTTCGTCGGCGGCGGCGTGGATTTTTTTTTTAAAGAAAATCTTTATTTATCTAGCTCAACATCCTCTAAAGCGCTAAAGACTGGGTATCTTGCCGTAATTTTTGTCGGATGTCGGTCAAAATGCAATAAAATAAACCGAAAATACTGAATTTACCAGAGGCAAATTCTCTCAGTTACTGCAGAGGTATTTTGGGTACTGCAGCATTTTATTTTGGATGGCATGCTTAAAAACTTATTAACACTGTTTGTGTCGTTGTAATATAATGTCGGGCAAGCAATAAATAAAAAAAATATTTCAAATGAGCACTTAAAAAACAACAATGTATTTTAGTAGGTTAAATTTTATCAATTAATATTGACAATTGTAATGAAAAAATTGAAACACAGACAGATTATACCCGTATTTTACCATGCGTACCCAGACAATAAACGAATCAAATAAGATCTCGAAAAAATCTCGCATGCTTAACAGTTACAAGTTCGTAATACGAATAATAAAACAAATATATAATTAATATAACAGTATAATATTAATAATTAATCATTAGTTTTTTCATCAGTCCTACACATTTTGTACTTGTCATGTATAAATATAATTTTGTTGACTCTAATTGGACTCAAGCGAGATCTTTTCGCTGTAATTGTCAACCCAGCTACTGAAAACACCCTCTCACTCGGTGTACTTGTAGCAGGCATACAGAGTAAAGCTCTAGCGAGTGCTGCAATGTTTGAAAATGCATTTTTCTTACTATTCCAGTAGGATAATAGATCTCCATCCTTAGGCTCGTTTGGATCAGCTGCGGCAATATATCGCCAACACTCCTGTTCTATTGGATCATCTTGAGTTCCCTGGTATGTATTGCTATGTTTCTTTGACAGTTTGTGCAAAAAAGATGTGTAACAGCATTGCTGGTACTGCTACTTGTAGTATCTACAAAATCGTGATCACCTAGGTTATTACTGTCAATCACTTCTTTAAAGTAAGAGGAAAGAAAATAAGTTCTGTTCATATTTTGGCTCTCTAAGTATATATCAATTTCTTTGAGGGTCATAAATCGATTATCTAAAAGTGCAGCTGCTACAATCGCTTTGGTAACCGGAAATCTTTTGTTGATCTTTGTCAACATATTGCATTTAAGACGTAACATTATTAGAGATTCATCTTGAAGAGAATTTAAGATGTCTATTATCTCAGAACGAAACACGAGAGCAACATTCATTGTGCATGTATTCTGTGATGATAAGATTTGGACGGCTTCGCGAAAGCTTTTCAAAAATCTTACCAGATCTTGTAAAAGCATTCATTCATTTTGAGTAATTTTAAGCTCTTCTTGACCAATCTTCCTCAACATGTTATTTATAGGTTTTCGGTTACACACGTGGATCACACTTTCTAACATTTATTATTACAACATATATTATCTAAGACGCTGTGCCAGCGTATCGGAGTTGCAGTTTTGATTGTTGGAATTTGCTTATGTCTTGACTTTGATACTGATGGCTAAATCTCATCTTCAACTTCTTCACCGAGTCTGGTTTTCATATCATCTTCATGAATGGGGTCACCTTCGTCACTATCTAACATTTCTACGATTCTATCAACGGTATTCAAAAACTCTATGTGCACTTTTTCAGCTTCGACCTGTAACTCTGGCGCGCGATACCTCACTGTCTTTACAATTTTTTTACATTTTTGAACAACTGCAACTTCTGGTACTGATTTTAAACCATCTACAGTCACAAGATTATGTAATGCATGACCAAGACAAAGGTGGTGTGACATATTTGCCAGTGAAACTGCTCGTTTCACATTTCCTCCAGCATCGGTAATAGCAACGATATTTTTCCCATCCCAATAGGAACATCTTTTTTATATCTTCGATCCTTTCCTTTATTTTTTCTGCGGTTTTTTCCCCCATTATTATTTCAGTATTTAGTGTCAAAGCCTTTAAATTGAAATCTGCAAAAATAACAGTTATCTATTTAAAATCAACCAACAAAGCTATTCTATTTCAGCTTTATGAAAAAAACAATTTGTGTGTAATTATAGTTTATAGTATAGAATACGGTACTTTACTAGGCCGTTAATAAAATTTAAAACTCATATCGCGAGTTTGTACATGTTCAATGATATATTTTTAATATTGTATAAATTTAGAAATGTTTTGTAATATGGAATAATGGTAAATTAAATTTGCCTACTTATATCGTAAAGATTTTAACTTTTTTACCTGACGTTAAATAATGTAGTGTAAATGTTATTTAATTAAGTCGTCGGAATTGATCAGTCCACAAGTCAAATGTTATGGCAAAGTACTGAGCAGCATGACTGGAAGTGATTTTCTTCACTTTGCCCAACATAGACTCATATACGTCTGACAATGCAGAGCCGTTTACAGCGTAGCGGGATGGAATTTCACTGTCGTTTACAATTATGTTATATTTCTGAAATAGATAAAGCTTAAGTAAGCGTCGTCAAATCGAAATAAAATATAACTCACACATAATTCACAAGAAGCAAAATAGGTCACCTTAAAAAATCCACCATGCCTTCGTCAGAAACAGAATGGAAAGGAAGTAAGGATTTGCAAAACCATAAAGCCAAATCTCTAGCAAGAAGCCATTTGTCATGTCTTGAAAGCATGTTTGTTGAGCTACTTATTTTAGCAGGCCGTTTAACAGTGAAGAAGTTTTTTATGTTAGCTTTTTCCGTGTTAGTAAGCTCATCTCGAATTTGGTGATCATTCCGCAGATGACGTGTCAAATTTTCGGTGCTGACTGTTTTGCTATAACTTTTTATTTTAACACTAGAATAAACATTATTGTAACGTTTATTTAATGCGCAATACAAAATCCACATCAACACAAAATCACTTCACTTTTTATAGAGAGGTTACGATCATAATATATTTAAATGATTATTTTTTATATTTACGGAGCAATATAACATTAACTAAAGCTTACAAGCTGTTTAAAATTAATAGGCAGGTATGTGTATTGTCAGAATTGAATGTTAAGGTTAGTTTGCAAAATCAACAAAATTAAACTTTCATACTTACAATCCAAATTGTGTATCTTCGTTCTCTTTTGTTACCGCAGTCAAGCATGCTAAACAGTAAACTTGATCAGAATTAATGATTTTTTTCTTATTTCCTTCAGTATTCAGTATCAATTGGCCAAAATATTTCCAGACAAATCTGTTTCTAGTTTTGGTGTCGTAGAATACATTAACGCTAACTTTGCTTACACTTGTTTTATTTAAATCCGTCATTTTACAATCTCATTATGATTCAATAAATTCTCAAAAAACAATATGTCCTCACGTCACACGCCGCGTGGCAACTGGCGGCGGCGGCGGCGTGGTGCGTAAAAGCAGCTGTCATTCTTTAATCGCATTTCATTTCCAACCAGCAGTAACACGACTCGCTTCATCGCAGCGCATGTAGAGCACGGCACCACGCATCGTGAGGCAGCAGTACTCGCGAATTTCAGTAGCTGTATCAAGAAGCCGACGCGATGGGAGCGACTACAAGATATATTTGTTCAGTGAATGACGAAAGCTGTGTGTGTTCCCACTGAGGAACCATGCTATAGTTTTGAGTTTATAAATGCGTCTGACTTTAGTAAAAGTTCCCAAACATTTGTAAATCCAGACAATAATTTGTAAGATTAAACACTTAAAAGTTACATTCAGCCGATCAATATATTTATTGTAATTTAGTATTTATTCTAAAAATATTTTAGGTAGAGAAGTGATACACATAATCGTGAAACAATAATTAGGTTACGTTTTCATATCGCCTTCAATAGTTCAGCGTTCTTTTATGGTGCTTGGATTTAGTTTTTACAATATGATTCCGAAGTTGATATGTGAATCACCCATTGGAACTTTTAGACGACGCTTTAAAGTATAGCTTGTAGGTAAATGATATTTATTATGTTATAGATGAATATATTAATGACAAAGGCACCTGGACATAACAGTTGCGACACCAGTGCGGGGCAGGTTAAAACATACTTTATAATTATCATATGTTGTTTTAAAAGAAATGCTGAGGGGTTTCTTTCGCGGTTTCTTCTCAATATAAATTTCTTCTTAAATGGTTAAATGATTTTGAGTTTGATTTTGAACTGAATTTTACTCATAACAAACATTCCATCTGAGGAACCTTTAAACTATTTTTCCAGTGGCTAGTTTTACTAAGTAATGATTAAGTTTACAATCATTTGGGAACTTTTGGTAATGCCACGGTGTGTTCCCAAATTTAAAAATTCCAAATTAGCATTTACAGTTTTTGTAAATATTTATTATATTACGGGATATGGAAGTCTTATCAGTCACGATGGAAAGACAACGTTAAACTGAATGGAATTTTTAAACCTGTAATTTTACACATTATTGGCTGGATTTACAAATTTTTGAAAACTTTCACTGAAACCAGACGCATTCTGAAATTCTAAATAGCCTACAAACGGGCAGGCAGCCCGAGTACAACCATAATGCCAAAGGCATCATCGACGCGTTAACGACAACAAGGAAGCGGAGAACCCGTTTGCAGCAATAAGTGACCAGTGCCAGCCAAGTGACACTCCGATACTTCCATAGAATTATAAAAATATTTCACGGTTGATTCCAGAAAGTTGGTGGTAACTAAACCGAACAGATGAACGACCCATCAACATGCACTGTCGGGATGAAACCCTTTGGGTTGTACGAACTCCTGCAACTTCCGTCAGGCCCTCTTGACGCCATAACCTTATCCGTTGTTATTCAGGGCGCACACATCTGTTCGGAGACGAAAAATATAAAACTGGTACTCAAACAAACGCTAAACAAAAAAAATTGACATTTGACACTGGACGGCCATGTGAGAAAGAAATCTTGTGTATCCGTCTTCCATAACCAATTTCTCCAAATATTTTGGTGGGTAAATTTGTAAATATCCTAAATATACAGATCAAACGCAACACCAACTCAAGTCGTATCTCGAGTCGGCTGAGGCGAGTAGATACGTTACGTACATGTTATGAGGAAATATTTATTGATAGTTCTCTGAGGAATCGGTAAAACAGAGCAATATACGTATAGCGAGTTGCGATACGGATTAAATAATAAATCTACACTAAGTCACCCGTAACCGTGGGGGACATCAATCGTTTCTTCCCGATATTGGCTAAACATTAACAAAATACCTATTTATTTAAGTTCACCGTCATTCGTGCACGTCACCTTCACATGGACCAGTCTGTCGTGGAGCGACTGTACAATGACAACGTTCAAATTGTCGACCGTTCAATGAAATGTTCACGTCTCATATAAACTATGACGTTTAACGATTTTATTAGTTAAGCTATTGTATTACTGTACCGGGGAACTGGGGTGGTGTGAATCAATTGTTTTTTTTACATAGAATAAGTTCATGTTTGATCACGATCCCACCTGAAAGTGGTGATGAAGTCTAAGATGTTGAACGCACTAACTAACTGCGGGGTGCTTTATTATGGATTTGGATCAAAATTTTAAACCAGGTCACGTGATACGTACATAACATTTTGTGTACTTCGTCATTCAATAAATTCAACATTATATCACACTGACGTTGATTGTCGTCGCTATAATCTAATATCTTACGAAGTCACAAGCACACTTAAACCAGTGAGTGTATGGATTTCAATGCGAGTTGTTTGTAAAATTACTTGTAGTCAACCACCTTGACTTTTGCAATTATTTAATTTGTGCCATACGCAGCATGCCGTTACAATAAAATAAGTGTCGAGAGCTCGAGAGCATTATTGTAGTGGAGTGATTCGGTGACCTTTAACGGAAATTTATCATGAGTATTATAATGGGATATTTAAATGCCGGATGTGCAATATTTTTTACTATAACGAAAACTGTCTGCCAATGTGGATCGCGTGACCTGTGGCGAATGGCAAAGGATTTAAAAATTATTAATAACAATTTTACGTTCAAATACTCAATGACCGACTGGCACACACACGAGTCATCATCACAACCCAAAACTGACCCTTAGCTGGACACGGGTCTCCACCCGCAACGTGATGGCCATGGGCAAGTCCAAGCTGGCCGATCCGCAAACTGAGATGAATCGTTGCGTGCAGTATTCAGATTTAATCACGACGTTTCCCTTAAACGTAGCAAGTCATATTCATTTCCAACATCCACACAGCACGCTACCCGCCCGCTTCTATTGAAATTTAATAATCACAATAAATAAATGAATAAATAATTTTGGAAAGTACATTAACTAATAACTACCACAAACACTTCATTAAAGGGATTCCTTCAGAATCAAGCCAGGCCTTCGTCGACTACGCATTCAGAAATAAAAATTGATATTTTAGGCACTTTCAAATCTCAAACTTGAAATATATGATGATAGATTATTTTCTAAAATACTTTGGTATTTCACTGCATTAACATTTCCTTCTAAAAAATACAGACGGCCGGCGCCTCGTGCTAACATGCAATCCCATATCATTACAGACCCAGGAAACTTCAGCGTCTCTTAATACTGTCTTTTTTTTAATTTATTATTAAAGGGATTTGTCACTGAGCGACCACATCGTTCCGTAAAGGATCAACAATATATTAACACACACACACATAATTATATAATTAGAACACGACAATCAAAATTTAATGTTTTGCAAGGCCCACAGTACCCAGCCTGCACAGTATCCTGGCTTCCTCTGACATTGGATAGGCCAAAATAATGTTTAATTGGCCAATCTGCATCGTTCTTGCAAATACTGTAACCTCAGGGATTCTGTCCGCACATATTCCGTCAAAATGTGTTGAACATCCTCAATTGTACCGCACTGCTTACATTTAGAGGATTGGGTTTTCTTCATTAAAAATGCAAACTTATTTGACGGGATGTGTCCAGAACGTAATCTAAGAACCATCGTAAGGTATTGTCTACTACAGTGTTTTATCAATCCATGGGATTTGAGATATTTGTGGCTGAATAGTTCTATACCAGATGCCTTTTTTAAGTGAACGTTTATCAAAATATTCCTGCCACGACTGTTGAAATTGCCCTTTAATTAAAGAAAAATATTCTGAAAAAAACAGGTACCACCGTTAGCGGGACTCCGTTCTTGGTCGCTTCTTTAGCTAATAAGTCCACTTTGTCATTCTCTTTCAGGCCAATATGAGATGGGATCCTTTCTAGTATTATTTTTATGTTGTGGGATTGTAATCTTAAAATCGATTTTATTATTCGGTAGGCAATCGTTACTCCTCTCACGGGAGAGGAACAACGAGCCAAATGTTGAAAGGCACTTTTAGAATCTATCAAAATAACAACCCGATCGTAATTTTTGGAAGTGATATATGACAGAGCTTCTTCTATGGCAATAAGTTCTAAGTGCATAATAGAAATATATCGATCTTAAATTTCATCCCACATCCCAGGTCAGTATCCAGAAACGCCGATCTTGCCTTCTTTTCATCTTTGGATACATCAGTGAATATTTTATACCAGCCACTATAATTTTCTTGGATAAAGCGTATACAGATCGTCTTTAGCTGGTAAGTGTGATAGGTGCGTTTGGCTTGATTAATATTCGGGATTGTTTCACATATCACGTGTTGTAGATGAATATTACTGACCCAAGTATCCAATGAGTACATGTCAAGTGTATTGCTACTAGATACTGTAGCGGAACCTAAGCTATTAAGAGAACCGATAAGCAATGGAATTCTTTTATTATACCAATAACGATCATTAATAAGAGATGCCAATACTTGTAGCAAATTGATAGTTTTGTTATTTGCAAAAGATTTGGATTTTAAGAAAATTTTTTCAGCGAGATATTGTCTACGAAATTTTAAAGGTATAAGACACAACTCATTCTCCATTAAATGAATAGAAGTACTTCGTATAAAGCCGCCAATTACACGCAAGGCTTCATTTAGAAATTTATCGAATTTTAATAAATTTGAACGACAAGCGTTATCATACAAAAAGCTGGCATAATCGATTCTACTACGTATCATGGATATATATGCCTAAAATGCCTGCTTAAAATGCCTTAAATGTTTTGGATGAACACACACATACATACATACATACATACAGTCTTAAGTCTTAAGAAATGCTTCGTCTTTATTTCAAATGATTATTTCCCATTCACCGTCAACGATTACTTCAAATTTGGATTCATCACTCCATATTATTTGTCGCCGTTGGTTACCCGTCCAATTCAAGTGCTCGCGAACAAATTTCTTCTCTCTTTTACTGTAACGGTTTTTCTTTGGCCGTGTACAATTGCTAACTCTCCTGCTTCTTTTAACGAATAGACCCAACATTTCTTTTGAATATACTGTGAAACATGATTCTGTTTCCTTTTTCTTATAGCACAGGATGATTGAATAATAATGATTGAATAATGCTGGATAATAGATCTTAATAGTAATAAGTGTTTGGCGATTTAGTAGGCAGATTTTTTATTATTGCTATTAAAAACTATAGTTTTTCAATTTTCTTCCATATTAGGTTCCATATTACTCAATAATATTTCTGAAAATAATGAAAAAGTACTTGGGAACGTGCCATTTTATACCCTTTGATATCTTAAATAACAATAAAATTTATTTCCATTTTTAATGTAACATGTTTATTTCTCTATTAACAACTCGACAGAGCCTTACCGCTAGGCGTACACAAACTATTTTGCATCAATTTAATACCAGTCAAATTGTTTTGCGTGAGCATTTGTAAATTTGGAAATTAATATATCTAGGATATGAATTGTACAGCAAAGACCTCTCTTTAATAGTGCAAAAGTAACGTCGTTTTAATGGATTATAATATTTGAATTAATCGTTAATTGCTAGTGCCTTTCTGGGAGTAACATGAGTTAATAAAATAATTTTTGCCGTATTGGGGCGGCCTAGATAACTCCCCCCAATCCCATGCTGGCAGAACAGGGTGTAATAAGAGGCGATAGAAGCCAGCCTGCTTGGTGGTAGGGCTTCGCGTACACATTTTATTATCAGTATTATTATAAAGTCATTAATATTATTACTGGTATTATTATCTTTTCGTGAAGCCCTGCCTAGCTAGCTACCACCCTCCTGCCGTCCTGTCAGCCGTCAACGACTCGTCGTGTTCCGGCTGGGGGCTTGAGATCCAGTTCTTTCTTGCTTACCTTCTTCTCATTTCCTAGCCGACAATGCATCAGTAATACCTTTGGTCTTGCTGATGTCCATGATGTCCATGGGCGACGGTGACCACTTACCATCAGGTGGCTCTTCGGCTCTTCTGTCAACAATTCCTTTGCCCGGTTTTTTGGCATTCCGTCCGTCTTCAAAAATATCAACAAAAAAATTCCTTTTTATTTAGTGATAATCACAAAACATATGCATGAATAACGAAGAGAATCTGTTCAGATATGACAAAATAATATAAAATCACGTTTTAATGATTTCTATGTTCATAGTACAAATTATAACTTAGATTGTGGCCCAGAAACGATCTAGGCTCAGAAGACCAAAGTTTCTTTACAATGTGATCAATGGAAACTAATGCTTAAAATGCTTAGAAACACATATAGGACAAACAATAATTTTTATTTATATAGAAGAAGTAAGTTGTGGTTGTCAGAAAAGGGACCTTATCAGCCGAAAGTACCCTAACCGGATCCGATATCGCTGAGCCCGTACGTCCGAACCACCACGTCGTGGGAGTGTAAAATCTGCGCATCAGCATTTCGATACGTGGGAACATAATTCAGAGTTCTAACATTGTCTCTGGATCACTACTTTATAATTAATTTGTAATAATTCAAATTGTAACATTCAGTTTTGAATTAAATAGTTTTAGAGATATCGGTATTTCTATTCTTCACAGCAGCCGCCACGTATATAATTGGCGCAGTCGGTAGGATACTCGCGGATGGTTTTCGCGATCAAGATTCCCGAGAAGGAAGATTTCCGGAAGACGCAAAGCCGCCCGTGTGGCTGTCTAGTCACCTGAAGGAGTATCCAGAATCTACGGCGTACTGCATCCAGGTATCCAGACATTGATAGCGCAGGGAGGCCGAAATTGTAATGTAAGTACATAAGATTTCTTTTTAATAGGTTGCACATTCCCGTTCTCCTACTAATATAATTAAATAATAATTGACAAGATATTTTTTTTCATTAAAAAAATCTCGTATGCCTAGGTTAGTTAATAGTAATAGAAATATTTTAATAGACAGTATAAGAAATATTAGTCAAGAAAATTCGGAATCAAATTTTTCAGACATGACGGATCAGTTAGATGTAATTTATAAAGGTTTGCGACTTGTCCCGGAATTTGATGGGAACCCTTAACGTATTAACTCGTTTTATTAAATTATGCCTTGAGAAAGCAACGCTAAGCTCGAAACCGAAATACATCAATATGTTTTTTAGCCCAACAATTTTTGGTATTAGAAGATAATATATATAATCTATCTGGGGAATTTTTGAAATTACACAAGTTATTGGCATTCATGTTCATGAATGTTTAATTATTGTTTTTGAAAAGTTCCGTCTATTGAGTCGACGCAGACACCAACTCACCGCCGCTCTTAACACGACTGTAACATCGAATCCCCGGCGTTTCGCCGGCCAACATGGTAGGTGGCACCGGAGAAGAGAACCCGTATTTTGTGCAGATTACTAATGTTCTATAATCCATGATGGAAATATCAACCTGTTGTAGTTCTTAATTTGAGAATATTTGTATGTAGAAATAGATATCGGATTAAGAACAGACTAGTCCACCATCGGTAGTGAAATGGACAATACCTACCGAAATACGATAGTATACGGAATAGGGAAAGTCTTACTGGAATCTCATAATAGAGCATGGTGATAATAAAGCAAGAACAAGAAAGAGCAAAAAAAGCAAGGCAGCGGCGGCCTTCAGAGGTTTGGACCGCGGCGGCAGTCATGTGTCCGACGACAAGTGCAGCGATCGTGGCGTGCAATCGTTTGCGTGATCTTGAGATAACATTACGGTGTGTACACCGCTACACGGCCCGTTCACTTGCCCTCGGCCGCCGCACCGCGCCGCACACGATAATCCTCCGCTGTTATAAATTATCAGTGTGTTATCAGCTTTGGATTTCGATAGCGGACATGTACGCATTATCAAAAAATATTTAATGACAAATATCAATTTTTATAAAAAAAAAAAACAAACCATTACAATATTATTCCCACCATTTAAAAATGTTTTAAAAGACTTTTGGGAATTTACCGATTAACTAAGTATAATATACAATACTGTGCATCTTCATTCAATTGATGCTTTTCAATCATATGTGTCAAACTGACAAACCTAAAAGTACTAATTTTACGAAAATTTTATTAATTATATATTCTAGCTTACATTGTTAAATGCTTTCCATGAGTTTATTGTGCAATAGAGCCTAATTTACTTCACTTATTTTTCTCTTATATCAACCTCCCAAATGCACCCACGTAATGGCTCCCGCAGTGTTGGTGTACTCCCAAAAAGCCTATATTGCAGCTGTCATAGCAATGGTATACACATCAAGGTACAACCAGCGTACAATGGACTACACCAAAATATATACTGTATGTATGTAACAGGTAGCTAACAACATTTCTTAAACAAAGGAGCTCAGTAGAAATAGAACAGAGTGACTAATTGTGATAGCTGAGTTAAAACAGTTTGCATGATTAAAGTAAATGTGCAGCACGACTAGTAATGTATACTGAAAAAACATTAGTAATAGTTTATTCATGTGTATTGTCAATTCATTGTGATACGGGTATACTGATAAGGCACAACTAATGAGCTAGCAACATGTACACTAGTAGAGCTTTGAATTTTTGTGTCGGTGCCGTTTATGGTCAGCAGAATGAGGCATGACTCATCCTCGTGCATTCAATGAGCTTGTATTAAATTTACAACATGCCAATTTCTATTAAGGAGTGTTATTTGAAGTATATTATTAAAGTAAAAATATTACAATTACAAATAGAGTTACAAATGTGCTTTGATAATAAATGAAACTACATATATGTACATAGTTACAGACATGCATCATGTGCAATTGCATGTGCAAAGCATCTGCATTTTGTAAATAAGAAAGTCATTGACCCACATACCAACCTCAGCCAGCCAGTGAATATACAACAATGCAACATACACACAGCAAGAGCCTCACTATGATATTAGACCCACAGGTGAGTAAACATCTCCATGTAATTCAACATGTAACAGACATAATGCACAAGGTCACATATGTCAAATTCATTGTGCAATCATACAGTTGGCCAAGCAATGATCTGATTGATGTTATAGGAAGCTCCCAACAATGGCCCAATTCTACTGAAGTCTTATCACTAGCTAGAGACTGTATAAACAATTGCAGCCATTTGGAACAGCCACTCAATATTAAGTACGCTGACTGTTCCCTGGCTGACTGTAGATGGAACATTGGACTCAAACACAAACATTTGTTAGCCACTTCCACAAGTCAACACATTTATTACATTTTAATTACCAAATATTTAACATAGTAAAATTTCTTTTATTATACTATTCATGTTTCTTGGTGCTTCTTAATTGATTAATGCCAGATAATACGAATATATACAAACACACAATAAAATACTCACCATTACGAATTTTAAATAGAAATTTGACACTTCTCATCACAACCACTTTCATTTATTAAGAACTACAAGCTCTAATAATTACAATACAGTGCTATTGAATTATATCCATTGCAGATAGTGTGTGTGAGGTGTTAGAAACATCAATATATCCTTACGTTTCGCAGCATGAACGACATCCTTGACCTCTTTGATGAGACGCTTGATCTGCTGGCTAGTGCGCTCGAGCTCCTTCTCGTGACGCTGGAGATTGTCACGGAACTGAGGGCTGTCCGCTAAGCATTCGGTGAACTCCAGCGGCTGCAGCCCCTCACCCATTCTGGCGCGCTGCTCACTCGCCCACTCGCCTCCAATCATGGTCGCACTTTCACCGACCGCCCTGTGACAACATCGTGTCTCCGCACACTTCACCGGGACGGAATACTTTATATTCTTATCTATATGTGTTATTTACGACTTATCACTAATTCCTTCAATATTTATAAAATGCACAGAAAATTAACACCAATATTTTTGTTTCAGATTAACATTATTGATTCATTGAAATGCATTGTCTAATTTGACTAATTTCTGCGAAGCTGTCATTTGATGAATGCCACAGACAAGATAAAATTACAGACTATATTTTTAGATAAACGCCCCTAATAATATTTTTACTCTTATATCGTTCATGTACAGAAATCGATCAGTTAGAATTTTATTATTTGTATAGATGTACTCTCTGGTTTTTTTTTCCAAATTAAGATCTGTCTGATCGGGGCACAAGCTGCTGAAAATATTTTACTTCATTACAGTACACTTATTTCTTTAAATCTATCTTCTGTCTTTCCCATAAAGACACATGACATGTAATTGCTCTCTTCTACAATACAAATATTAACGTCCGCTACTTTACCCCACATTAGAACATCATAACACATAAGACTATGAAAATAGGTAAAATAAATAAGTCTAGCTATATCTACGTCCATAAACAGTCTTATCTTTCTAATAGCGTAATCAGACCTACTATAAGTTATAAGTTTACCTGCGAGAACCGATGTATGGGCGCCCCATTCAAGTTTAATTCAATGTTACATTATTTAAATTAACGATTTTGCCTTCTTTCTACACATTCAATAGTGTAAATTCTCCACACTTAGCTTTTTCTGGGTAATAATAATAAAAATAATTGTTTTCTATTTTCGAAATCAGGTAGTGAAGAAGGATATTTTTTTTTTGCGCCCAGAGAAGGAGATAGGGCACCCTCCGGAAAGCGGGG
>PDGT01000064.1:2015671-2047305 GCA_003671415.1 Megathymus violae | reverse complement strand
GGGGGGGGGTGAATGCTCATAGCATACCAGCGCAGCCGGCTGCGCTGGTTATGTGGGACTCCCGAAAGAAACCTAGGGGCCTACCCACTAAACACCACCCGAGGTTGGCTTTGGCCTGGAGGCCTCTAAGCCGTCATCTGATGGGACCCCCTTTAGGGAAAGGGTGCGCTAAAGAAGGATATCAAATATTAAACATTTTATAGGACTCATGACTACACTATAGAAGGTCACAAACAAGTTTGGTCCTGGAATTTCAGTTATACAAAATGTACTCTGTGGTCCTGGGATGGGATAGATGTCATGGATAGATGGTTCTTATTTGACAACTCAGACTTATCGATATTGACATTACAGACAAACCTCCAACAGATTATCAAAACACGATATGGTCTTCAAATTGTTTTTGAGCATCGGTTTATAGATTACTCACATTTTTCAATGACTTAATTATCCAATTTTTTTCTTTGCAAGTACAGTATGACTTTAGTGTCATACTACTGCATATTATTGTGCTCCAATTTATGTTTTTAGACCTACCCAGTTCCTGAATGACAAGGACGCCTGGAAATGATAGTGTCGAAACCAGTTCCGCGCAGGTTTAAACTTACTTTGTAATTATCATATGTTGTTTTAAAAGATGTGTTGAAGAGTTTCTTTCGCCGTTTCTTCTCAATGTTGAAACACTTTTATAAACAGTCGTAGAAGCAAAAAATGATGTGCTTGAGTGTATTTACAAAATACCTATATGTTGAAGTGACAACACTACATCAGACAAAGAGGACGTACAGAGCATCATTAATTTAGCGCCACCTTTCCCTAAAGGGGGTCGCATCAGGTAAAGGCTTAGAGGCCTTCAGACCAAAGCGAGCCTCGAGTGGTGTTTAGTGGGTAGGCCCCTAGGTTTCTTTCGGGAGTCCCACATAACCAGCGCAGCCGGCTGCGCTGGTATGCTATGAGCAATCACCACCCCCCTCCCACGTATCCCGGGGGGTAGGCCTTTTTCCAATTGTCTGGGCACAAAAGAAAAAAGCATCATTAACATCGTCAATATAAACTTTATTTCTTTCAGTTCTAATTGTTGATGATGAATTATCATCTGTATATAACACGAAGACCGCATGATTCTTAACATAGCAGCATAATAATTCATTGAATATACCAGAAAAGGAATAAGACTCAAAATTGAGCCCTGCAATACACCCAATACTGCCCATGATATAGATCATTGATTCTCAAAGTGGTCCAGGTGGACCCCTGGGGGTCCACGGGAGACTCGACGGGGGTCTTCGTTGCCGTGACCAAAAAATAGGGGTGCAAAATTTGTAAGCGCCCCCGCTAATAAGGCTAATTCCTGCAAGAAATCTCTTCCAACCCAGCTGCGATAGGAGATATATTTTTGTTGTAATATATTTGTAATGTTTGCGTGCAGTAGGTACGTATTCTAAATTAAAAACTAAACACAGCCATAATTAGATACTTCCATAAAAGAGCAGAAAGCTGAAAAAGATTGAACATTTTGTCCCTACTTTATTAGTAATTTTTTTTATTTCCTGACTATGTGGTGGTTCACTCACTCATTAAATATATTTTTATAAATTGTTCGTGTCTACATACTCGTCGTAACGTGCATCAAGGTAATAAATAAATAATTAAAATCGCGGAGTTTTGATATGAAAGTATTATTTAAAAGTATTTTACATCGAATTTACAGAAATATATCAAAGTCACCGGTACTTTGTTGAATTCATTGCTATAATTAATTAATCCTACTCAGTTAAAATATGCCATGCCATATCCTGTTAAGTGAGACCGCCTTAAGATTACTAAATCAAAGTTTTTTTTTATTTACAGGTAGGTAACTGATATGAAACATGGCTGAATCTAAGAAGAAATGTCGACAGTACAGTGTTGATTATTTAAAATTTGGTTTCGTTCCATCAAAGGCAGACAAGCGATTGCCGATATGCCTTTTATGCAACAAAGTTTTGAGCAATGACTCTATGAAACCATCTAAGCTCGAAGATCATCTGAGAAGGTATTATCCTGATAAAATAGGTAAAGATTTGAAATATTTTCAAACATTGAAAGAAAAATATGAAAAGAGACCCAGCGTGCACGGCATGTTCGCTTCAACGTCTAAAAGTAACGATGATGGCTTGAGGGCATCTTACAATATCTCATTACTTACAGCGAAATCTGGAAAATCGTTATACTCAAAAGAATTCCTTTGAGTAAAAACACTACAAAGACGAATTGATGAAATGAGCTCTAATATTGAAAGTTTCTTGTGTAATTATCTACAAACAACTCATTTTTCTATTCAACTGGACGAGTCAACTTTACCTGGTAATGAAGCATTATTGTGGCATATGTTCGATTTGTTATGAACGAAGAAATACATGAAGAGCTACTATTCGCGAAAACTTTGGAGACGAACACTAAAGGTGAATCAATATTTAATGTCCTGAGTGATTTTTTTAGGGATAAATCGATTCCATTTACAAACGTTATTTCGGTGGCAACAGATGGAGCTCCTGCCATGGTCGGGCGATATCGTGGGTTTATAAGCCATCTTAAAAGAATTATACCAGGGGTAACTGCAATTCACTGTGTCATCCACCGACAACACCTAGTAGCAAAAAATTTGAGTGATAGATTGCACCAATCGCTTCAATTTGTGATTAATGCAGTTAACAAAATAAGAAGTAATGCATTGAATACGCGTTTATTTGCACAATTGTGCGATGAAAATGATGAAGACTTCCAACGATTGTTCTTACATACTGAAGTACGCTGGTTGTCGAAAGGTGCATGTTTCATAAGATTTTACTCACATCATTACATTTGAATCAGTGTTAGAGTTTCTGGAAAGTAAAGATCCAGATTTAAAAGAAAACCTGATCAATTCGGAAGCAAACAACGCGTATTTGACAGATTTGTTCAAAAAATTTAATGACATTAACTTACAATTACAAGTGGACAGCCTCAATTTAATAAAAGCAAAGGGTGTAATTTCAGCTTTTCTTGGAAAATTGAAATTTATGAAGCAAAATATTAGTCGGCGCGAATTTTCCCAGTTTTCAAACTTGTTCAACATTTAATTGCCCTGCATGATGACTTCAAAATCAGATTTTAAGATATTCTGACGATGGAAATACCACCATGGGTCATAGGTCCATTTGATGAAACGGAAGTGGAGAATGTGATATTACAAGAAGAGCTACTCGAACTTAGCACTAATGAGGAGCTGAAGGTGAAATTTAAAAGAGGATATCAAACATTTTGGTTGCAGGCAGAAATACCCGAAAAATATCCTGGACTGTGGAGAATTGCGAGAAAGCTTTTGATAGCGTTTCCGTCGTCATATCTTGTCGAAAAAAGTATTAGTGTCGTTACAAACCTTTTAACAAAAAAAAGCAGCAAATTGAATATCACAGAACGGGGAGATTTGCTGTCAATTCATCAAGTACATCCATCCCATTAAAATTATGACTATTTTGTGATTGTCATTGTAGAAATTATTAATGTTTTATTTTCGACTAAGTAATGGTGTAATAATAATACATATTTCAATAAATAACACAAGCAAATGTATAATTTTTCTTTTTATTTTTACCACACTGAATGAGGAGTTTTCTAAATAAAACAAGTGAGAATTGATTGGTTCCTTGTGCTATGAGTAGATGTCAAAAAAGTGAAGTTGAATGGAATCACTTTTTTGATTGACAACTTTACTTTTTTAATCAATTAATTAACCAATCAATTCTCACTTTTCTTTTCGAAAACTGTTAATTCGTGGATGGAACGCAGCGTAACGCAAATTTCCATAGTTAGATCTAATCTTCACATTTTTTGTCAAGTTTTGGGAATATAGTAGAAATCTAGCTGCAGGGGGTCCACCTTAACGCGCAAAATTTTGAAAGTGGTATATGAGAAAAATAAGTTTGGGAACCTCTGATCTAGATGATTAGGCATCATTTTTGATAACTGACGATCGGATAATCATACCCTCGCATACATAAACTTTACCTTCATTCCTGCTATGAAATGCTATAGAATAAGGACACATCCCTGTATGAATTAAATTAATCATACATCTATTAAATTAGTAAGTATAACAAAATTTAACTTCATTTGAATGACAGCAGCGGTAGACTCGGTACAATCGATCTATCCTAAATTTAAAGTCGTTGCAATGCTAACTATAACATTGGCAACTAAAAAATAACGCAGGGTAATGTAATAAGGGTCGTTAAGGCAATGAAAAATAAACAACTAAAATTAAGGGTGTTTATTTTTATAAGGTGTATTACCGGACGCTCGCTAACGAAGCAGCAGACGTGGTGCGTCGATAGTTCACGATGCGGGCGCGGGCGGCGCGGGCGGCGCGCGCTCGTCGCCCGACTCGTCGCCCGACTCGTCCTCGGACTCGTCGTCGTCGTCGTCGGACTCCGAGTACGAGTATTCGCCACCGTCGGCACCGCCTTCGTCGCCGTCGCCTGCTTAAAAAAGTAGAAACAAAAGACTGGAGGTTCTTGAAAAAAATATATAGAATAAATGTATACTTCGCAGTCGTTAAACACCTTCGCGTATCGATCTTGAAAATATTCTGTACCTACTAAAACACTAGAAAAGTTCAATAAAAACTAATTTTCGAATGTCATGAACCTTCTACCGGTAAACAGGTATGTTTGATCTGGTGCAAAACCCTTAGAATGGAACGGTTTCTATGTTTTTTTTTTTAAAGTTAAAAGGTTTCTCTGAATTGCGGATGGCACGGACGAACACCAATTATAAAATCACAAAGAGAAAGAAACCGGGACCTCTCGCTCGGCAATCAGGGTCACTACTGTATACTAACAACGTCTACGTTTAAATCTCCAATAATGAGACAAGAAAATAATCTGAAAATGGCTTATTGATTCAGTGGTGGCGATAGTTTTATTCCTTGATGGTTTTATCTAAAGGTAGCTGACCAAACGCGACATGATCGTCACCTCGTTGGGAGTAGCCGCCGCCGCCGTCGCCGTCGTCGTCGAGCGCGGCCGCGCCCTGCCGCCCGTAGCGGTGCGAGCGAGCTGCCGACAATGAAATTATATGGATTCCGGAGCGGAACTTAAACGACCGCCAGCCTACAGTTTAGCCTCGTATATAAACTGTACAAACAAAAACGCTACTCGACCGTCAGACGGCTCACGTCGGAAGTCAGTTTGAGATGGCGGCGCTATATTCGAAGCGTGAAATGGCGTGCTTTTCATAATACGCATTGTCTACAGTAGTCTTAAAAATACATCAGCAACTGTAATAAAATAATTATGCTATGACTATACTGACAGACCGATTTTTTTTCTTTATTAAATTACTAAATAAGGAGCATTCTACGGTACATTAGGAAATTCAAACACTGGCGAGAGACATGAATGATACCATAATGTTGATTTAATTAATCTATACTAATATTATAAAAAGGAAAGCTTTGTAATTTTTGTATGTTTGTAACGAATAAACTCAAAAACGACTGAACCGATTTTAAAAGTTCCTTCACCATTAGAATGCTACATTATCCCTGAGTAACATAGCCTATATTTCTTACTAGAAAAAATAAGAGATCCTTGCTAAAACTTCAGTAACGTCAACTAAGGTGTAAAAAAATTTGCTTAAAAATTTCTTTTATCGCATAATACTGCGAAAACTATTGATGACAGAACAAAAAAATGTTCTGCAATATTAGAGAACATATCAAGATACAGCTATATATCTCAAAATGTTTAAAAATACAAATACACCCATGCGGAGCCAGGGCGGGCCGCTAGTGAAATATAATTGGCATCGAGAAAAAAATCGCTTTCAAGATAGGTAGACGTAGAAATAATTGTTTTGCTTAATTAATGTAACAAATATAATAAAACTGATTGCACTGACTGGACATGCTGAGGTCGGCGGTGACGTGCACGGCGTAGCCGCAGCGCGGGCAGGGCGGGGCGCCGGCGCCGCGGACTGCGCGCGCGCCCCGACGCCGCACGTGCTCGTCGCAGAAGCACGTTTTGCAGCGCAGGCACGAGTACTGCCCCAGTCGGTTGCACGACTGACCTGTCGAGAGCGAACACACACCAAGGTACTACAATAAACTATTGACATTGAATCACCGTTTATTAATATTACACAAATGCACAACTTACATTTGTAGGTCTCCGACTCGAGCACCTGGCACGAGGCCTGGTGTTCGAACTGGTCATCCTCGCACAGGAATCCCTGGCAGAAACTGCAGCGGAACACGCGCCCGCCGTGCTCCCACACTCCTGCAAGTATACAGACGTAATGAACGTCTCCTGACGATAACGATGTTGCCGATTAAAGTATGTACTGCACACATCTATAAGAGATAGTTATTGCGCATATTAATTTTGCACTGACTTATATAGATATAGATCCACAGACATCATGATATTGTTACGAAGTTTCTCGAAGGATCAGCTAATAACAATAGTGGCCAAAAAAACCCAGGTAGTGTTAACACCTACCTCGAGCGCTTCAAGCGACTTTCGCCCTTACACCTTGGGCAAAAGGGCGAATACGGCAAAAACGTATTTACCTCACCCGCTATTATTCTATCGATTTTCGAGTATTTTATTAACTTACGCAAAAAGCATAGAAAATTCTGGAAGGCCCGGAAATCAACACAAATAGCAGGCAGGTCCGCCCATGGAGGCATTCGGATCCGAAATACGAAAGCGACTAGTTCTCTCCCTACGAAGCGAAACACACGCAATTTACGACAGCGACTGTAGAGGAGCAATAAAGTCTCTACGGATCTAATTTAGCATTTTCACGTACCTGTGTGACATGTAACAGTATTTAATTTAATAATTAAGATAATACAAACAACTCTACTCTGTAATACAAAAAAACAAAACACATTCTACCACAAATTTTTAGATCCTCTGCCCAACACACTCAATGTATGGATGTGTTGCATGACAAGAAATTACCGTTATACAAAATTCAGCAACAAATTTTCTATTTACGGATATTGTTGGTATTTTATTTACATTCTATATTGGCAAAACTAAACTGTTTCTTCTGCCTGTTGCAAAAAAGAATATGTCTTGTCTGCCATTGAGTGTGAGTAATTAAAGTGAGAAATTATATTTAAACAGTTTTCCTCAACCCCGCCCATAACAAAAATAGTATTGTGCACATTAATATTAACATGGTAGCAGAGCGTGGTTTTGATTACAAATTAAAATAATCTGTGTCTGGAATTACAACAGCAACGTGGTTATGGCAGCGAAAAATAGTGATATAAACATTCCAATCTTTCACGGAGCTGACTATAATAATTGGAAAATACGTATAATTAAATTCTTACAATATAAAAAGTGCAAAGATGTTGTATTGCGAGCAAAAACAAACGCCGACGATAATAAATGGGAAGATCGTGATATCCAGGCGACTAACTATATTTATAGCGCCATAACGAACAAACAGCTAAATACGTAAGTGATTTAGATTGTTATGAGATTATTAAAAAATTTGATGAGATGTACATAAAAAAGTCGACAGCTTTGCAAATTGTGTGTCGACATAACCTCCAAAATGTCAAGTTAAAAAATTATGAAGAAGTGTCTTTATTTTTCGACGATTTCGAAAGAGCTATAAATGAATTAAAGCAAGCAGGTGCCGTCATCACTGAGCAAGAAAAACTTAACTATATGTTAAAATCATTGCCACAAAATTACAGTCATATTGGTGATTTGATTAATGTTTTACCAGTGAAGGAGAGAACTGTTGATTATTTAAAAAGCAAAATAAAAAGCGCCGAGGCAAAATCCAATGAAGCATCAAATGACAGCTCAAATGCTTTTTCAACAGAAACAAGATTGGCATCTCAAAATAATTGTTTTAATTGTGGAAAGCCTGGCCATTTACAAAGGAAATGTCGTACCAGAGGCAGAGGTCGTGGTTATTGTGGAAGTAAAGGTCGTGGATATTTTGTTCATAGGGGCCGTGGACATTCTGGATATCAATCATCGTATAATAGAAATTTCGATAGAGGACGGGGCAATTATTCTAACATACAACAAAGAAATATGGAAATACAACAATATGGAAATAGTCTTCACACAACTATTGCTAACAACACAACAATGAATGAAAAGGAAAAGAATAAAGGACATATAGAATGGCTACTCGACAGCGGTTGTACCGATCATATTATAAACACGGATGAATATTTTGACACATGTGAGATTTTAAAAAAGACTGTAAAGGTAAAAATTGGTGATGGGAGAATATTAGAAGCAACAAAAGTGGGTAATATTAAAGTTTATTTCGTAGTATATGGTACAAAAACAGAAGTAAATTTAACAAATATTTTTTATGTAAATAAATGAAGGCAAATTTATTAAGTTATTCAAAAATTACTGAAATAAATTCAATTGTGTCTAAAGGTAGACTTTCAAAAATATATAACTCATATGGAAAGGTTATAGCTGTTGCTATTAAAGATGAAAGACTATATAAGATGAAATGTTATGTTAATGAAGACATGCTGGAAGTCAATGTGATTAAAAGCAAAATGACTAAAAAAGAAAAACTACATCGTACATTGGGACATATAAATTTTAATAATTTAGAAATAATGTGCAAAAATGAAGTATTAGATGGACTACCTAAAGAGATTGAATCTGAATTTTCAAAGTGTGCAACGTGTATTAAAAATAAAATGCATAATTTACCTTTTCATAATAACCGTAGAAGAGCTGAGAATATATTACAGATTGTTCATACAGATTTGAATGGCCCACATCAAACAACAGGAAATCTTGGTGAAAAATATTTTTTGAGTTTTATAGATGACTATAGCAAACTGACTAAAGTTTATTGTATCCGGTCAAAAGATGAAGTATATGATTGCATAGTGCAGTATGTAAATCAAGTACAAAATCTCACTGATAAGACAATAAAAGAATTGCGATGTGATAATGGTAAGGAATATATGAATGCAAGAGTTTTTCAGTTTGCAAAAGAGAAGGGAATAATAATAAAACCTTGTCCAGCATACGTACATGAGCTTAATGGAACTGCAGAAAGATATAACAGATCTTTAATGGATATGGGTGAGATGTCTCCTATCAGAAGCAAAAGTTGAAAGAAAATATTGGCCTGAAATAATTAAAACAGCTGCATATCTTAAAAATAGAATCCTGACTAATACCATTGAAATATTTTTCAGAAAGAAGCCAACAGTTAAGTATCTAAAATTGTATGGCAGTAGAGTCTTTGTACGAATACCAGAAGAGAAAAGAAAATCTAAATGGGACAAGAAGGCATAAACTGGAATCTTACTGGGTTATAGTGACACTGGATATAGGGTACTTGTCAACAACAAAGTAATAATAGCTAGACACTGTGATATTATAGAGGAAGATATAACATTGTGTGGATTTGAAGATGAGAAAGATGGGCAGACAGAAAAAGAAGAAAGGAAAACAGCTGAGCAATTGGAATATATTAATACAGATAAATAAAATAACGAAAATGATATTAAGCCTGATGAAAACAAGGAAGCAGAGAAACCAAAAAGAAAAATCAAGCCCCCACTACGATTTAATGAAGAATTTGGTTATTATTGTATAAATGTAAACTATTGTGATGCTATGACCCCAGAAAATTTTCAGGAGGCGATAACTTGTAAGGATTCAAATAGATGGAAAGAAGCTATGGACCATGAGATGGACAGCCTAATAAAGAATAAAACATGGACACTCGTTGACAAACCACCCAAGAACAAAAAGGTGATTGATGTAAAATGGATCTACAAAAAGAAGAATGAAAGTGAATATAAAGCTAGGTTAGTGGTTAGAGGATTCCAGCAAACTGATTGTGTTGATGATACTTATTCCCCTGTTGCTAAAATGCCAACTTTAAAGCTTTTATTAACTTATTGTTGTCAAAATTCTTAAGTAATCCAACAAATGGATGTAGAGACAGCATTTCTTAATGGTAAAGTTTTATCTGAAGTCTATGTAAAACAGCCAATGGGCTATGAAGATGACACTGAAAGGGTTTATATGTTACATAAAGCATTACATGGCTTAAAAGAAAGTCCACGGGCTTGGTATGAATGTGTTAACAAATTTCTCACTCAACTACATTTTCATGGATGTAAATATGATTATTGTTTGTATTTCAAAAGGGAAGATGGCAAAGTTGTGTACATTTTATTATTTGTTGGTGATCTCTTAATTTGCTGTAAAGATGAAAAGGTTATTGATGACATTAAGATTAAATTATCTGATAAATTTAGAATGAAAGATTTAGGCAAAGTAAAAAACTACATTGGTATAAACATTGAATATAATTATGATCAAGAGAATATTTTAACATTGAGTCAGGAATGTTACATTGAGTCATTAGTAAAACGTTATAATATTGAAAATGCAAAACTGTACAAAACACCTATGGAAATAAATTTGAAATTGGAAAAATGTGAATTAAATGAGGATATTAAATATAGAAATTTGATAGGTGCACTGTTATATATTAGTTGTGGTACTAGACCAGATATTTCTTTTAGTGTAAATTACCTGAGTCGCTTTCAAAATTGTTGTGATGAGTCACATTTTAGATATGCCTTGAGAGTATTTAAAATTTATTCTTGACAAAAAACTTAAAATTAAAATATTATAAAAATGAAAATGCTGATATATTAGATTGCTTTGTTGATTCTGATTGGGCAGGAGATATAAAAGACAGGAAATCTGAAAATAATACTGCAGACATATTAACTAAGGCACTGGGAAATGTTAAATTCCTTAAATTCAGAGAGTGTTTAAATATTAACTAAGCAGGATATCTATCTAGAACTAAGATTAGTATAAGTTGGTTTATTGAAATATTAAGTGATTAGAAACTGTCCTGTGTTCTAATAAGAAAATTACTTTGTTACTTTCAAACATTATTTGTTTCAATATAAATGTAAGGAGGCGTGTTGGTATTTTATGTACATTCTATATTGGCAACACTAAACTGTTTCTTCCGCCTGTTGCAAAAAAGAAAATGTCTTGTCTGCCATTGAGTGTGAGTAATTGAAGTGAGAAATTATATTTAAACAGTTTTCCTCAACCCCGCCCATAACAAAAATAGTATTGTGCACATTAATATTAACAGATATATTTGCGCCAGTCACGGTAGGTGTGTCTTTATTTATTCTCCAATTTTAAATACTTAGTTGTGTATTTGTGTAACATGCAACACAGCACCTCTTTCGCATTCGAGGCAGACTGCGTCGGCGAGCGGGCAGGTGCAGGCGTGCGAGGTGAGGCACTTGCGACCGTGGCACACCCAAGCCTCACAGAAGTCGCAGATGGCACCCTGAAATTATCAACAATGAATCAAAGAGGCGAGACTAGTGTCAACATTTAATGAGCATTTACATGCTCCTAATGATGTGATTTATTGTTTAATAGTTATCCAACCATGTCAAAGCCTTCTGTTGGCCTGAGTAGGCCACTTCAATATACAGTGTATTGCTTTGCTAGTTGATGTTAGCTAAACATGACTTACCACCATCCCTAGGCCAGTAGTAAAGACACCGGGGTGGCGTACCACGCAGTCGCCGGATTTGAGCATGCACTTCACCTTGCCACAGTGTGCGCATGCAGGCAGCCGTTGCAGTGCTGCACAGAAGTAGCAGAATGCGCGACTCTTCTGCTTCCTGAACATCAACAACAACAGTGGTACAAGTACTCTCATCCACAGTTCACTTTATAATAAAAAAAATTGGGTACACTAAAGGGCATCCTTGCTCAAAAACTCATCACAGATTCTAGAACAACTTAAGATGAGGGCAATAAATGGATCATTTATTTTGAAAGTGGGGTAAGTCCATATTCTCTTGTTTCGAAAAAATTAGAGGTTAGCATATCTGTTAATTAAAAAATTTAGGCAAATTATATGAAGTCTGGCAATGTTTCTATTGTTTTATAAATATTTAATTTGATTATATGGATTAGTTTTGGGCGAATTAGACTACAATAATACATATTTATGGGCTGTAAATGGACATACACCATTTTCAAAATGAGACAACTGTAAAAATTGTTTAATTTCAGTTAAAAAAAAATCAACAATCACTTAAATTATTATTACATACATCTACTATACATCAGATTCTAATGTATACTACTATACATCATTTTAATCCAATTTTGATTACAAATACTCATGACAAGACATAAAATGTAATTTTAGGCACCAAATACTATGTGTAAATTACAAGATACTAATAGTATTTACGTATGCTCTGGGTGTGGCAGTTTCGAAATATGCATGTTGCACCGGAGGTATATAGGGTAGTAACTGCTTCATGTCTCTATATTTTTCGTAAGTAATAGGCCTGGCATTTGGGTACAAAGGCGCCAGGACGATTTTTTCAAACTTTAGTGGTTTTCCAGGACATGTAGGTAATAAATTAATACTGTTAAACTCTGCGTCCTTCTTCAATGTTTTATATAAAATAGTATATAGTTTTACTTTTGAGAAACCTCAACCAAAATATATGCAACCAATTGACCTGTTCTCCATTAGTGCTTTTTTAACTGTTTTCTAATCGCATTTTGAAGATTTTTTGTTCAAACGAAATTCTCTCGTTTCATTTCATATAAAATGAATTTGTCATGTTTTCTACATTGTTTTATTACATCATAATAATCTTGTGGTGTGTACAGAAAATTCTTTTTTCGCAATGCCATTTCTATAATGCCAAAATCTGCATCATAAGATAAAACAAATGAAAAATAATAGACTACTGATCGGTAATCATGTGTTAAGCCACCTACTTCTGTCAATTGGACTTACACCACTTTCATAATTGATGATTATGCAATTTCATTTACCGATCGATTTTAAATTGTAGAAAACTTGGGAAGTTATTAAGAAATTAAACACGGACTAGTTATACATAAAAAATTTACATTAAATTAAGCATAATTTATGTGATATCAATTTTTTTAAAAAATGGACTTACACTACTTTCAAAATAAACGGTCCAAATATGCAGTAGAGTTGGGAGATGTGGAATACCTAGTTTGAACATTAGTGAAACCTGTTGATGGACTCAGTTATTGTTTTAATTAATACATTTAATTTTAAAGTTTTAGTAATTCTCAGTAAGAGTCAGGGTCTCCAACCAAAAACTATGTTTGAAACTAGGTAACTAAAGTTACTACAAACAGCATATTTTATAACTAATAAAATAAATAAGTATAAAAGATCAAGCTATACTACTAAAATACTACTTAAAGTGTACATGTGGCTCCTGTATAACATTAGAATAGAGGACTTAATACAGGGCATAGCATCAGCCAAGGAGTATCAACTTAAGAGCAGATTATAGCTGATAGCATATTGGGATATTTAAAGAGAATATATATATTATTTTATACTTTTTGTTTCATTCCTGATAGT
The DNA here is from genome assembly GCA_003671415.1 of Megathymus violae. Classification (NCBI taxonomy): domain Eukaryota; kingdom Metazoa; phylum Arthropoda; class Insecta; order Lepidoptera; family Hesperiidae; genus Megathymus; species Megathymus violae. The sequence goes on along the minus strand of PDGT01000064.1, from coordinate 2,033,835 downwards.
GTTTGATAACCTACTTGTTTATATTATTTTAAGACAATGAAGATGTACTTTTGTATTTTTTTTTATGTAAACCACAAACATCTCACTCAATGTTAAGTTCCAGGATGAGAAAATTCCAGAGGAACCTGTTCTTAATCCTGTATCAAGATGTCTCAACTGAAATGACTCGAGTAATAATAGATAGACTAGACTAGATAAAAACAAGATTCATAGACTTACTTCTGACATTTGTCACATTCCATAGGAAGGTTGCACGGATGCTGAGCTAAGTCAACATTTTCTCTGGCGTTGCGAATTTCTTTTTGACGCTGTTTTTGTTTCTCAGCTTTCTTACGCTGGCCAGTTTTCTTTTTCGGCATTATAAAATTCTAGACACTCACGAATAATAGTCCGATCACAAGCACCAATTAAACTGAATTGATAAACGATAGGGAGACGCTTCTTGTTCACTTCGTCTGATACACAACAGGTATATTGGACTAAGAGGGGGAGCAACAGATTAATGAGCACAAAACAGTTTCGTAATCCCAAACCAGGAATATGTACAAATACCGTACCAAGTGAAAAATCATATAATAAAATTAGAATTATTATACATCCCACTTCCAAGTTCCTACGTTCCTTCGCACAGACTAGTTAAAGAAACCACGTATCCAGTGTTGCCAACGGTCATACAGGCAATCAAAATTACACATAGTAAGTAACTTAACTGATTTGATTATAAATCATCGACGAAAATAATAGTAAAGAACGAGCGAAAACAAACAAATATTACCTGGATGTGTTAAAGAAAGAAAATCATATTTTGTAATTTATCGATTAACTACTAGTTTTCTAAACAGTGTTTAGGTCGATTGTAAACCATAAAATAATAATTTAGTTGTGAAATCGTAATTAAAAATTAAATAAACTGATAGTTCCTTTCCAGTAGCAAATACAACGGTAGGGTACTACGAATGAAGTATAAGTAAAAGGGCTCACCCAACGAAATAATTTTTCTTTTTGACTTTATAGGATTAGTCAATTAAATGCTAATGATGAACTTAAAACCATTTTATTGTTAATAGTTTATTAGAGTACACGCGGCGCGGACAATTGATTCTGCACTGAATTAAATTACGAATAACTCCCGTACGCGGTGCTCAAAGTCAGTCCAACATCATAGTCAAAGGACGAATTGGTTCTAGAAAGAAAAAAAACGTTTCTATCGATAATTGTTATTTTTTTTAGTTGTTAAATTTTTATTTATCTTACTGTTAATATATTATTCATGCGCGTATTTTATATTGAAGGTGGGCATTTCAAAATTTACTACAATTATGACCATATTGTTTGCTATTTACCTACTCACTATAGTATTTAAAAACTAGTTACTGTAAGGTCCCGTTTTATGCGGTGGATAAAATTCGCATTAAAATGACTTTACTTGCCTTGAAAAAGTAGGGATACGTTCCGTAATTTTCCGAAATCGCATAAAACCAAAACAATGACTTATAGTTAACTTAAAACCGCATCAAAAAGACGCTGTGTCATGACAAAGTGGAAAGTGTTATTTTAATTCAAATATAATTTGTGAAAATAATATAAAAGATATTATATGAAGATATCTCCTCTCTGCGTATATATATATGTCGGAGATGGTCATTGGTATAGACGTGAAACGAAACTTAGCGCGATATCCGAGTGATGGCAGCACCGCCGCGATGACGTCGATACTCGGCTAACATCGTGCTACAACAGAGCCTAGTTAGTAGAGTGACGCCGGATGGAGCCACAGTTTAAATTCTGCGGTCGTAGTGATCGGTTCCTCCGCACTAGGAACTGTTACTTGTTTCATTTGCCCGGTGTGAAGTGTTTGCTAACAATTAATTAAAAGTGTTAAACGATTATACGCCCACGCTATGTTCGACAATGTTGCTGAAACTACTAGCATCTGCCGATATATATATGTATAATTTGATTGTTTACTTCCAGAAATGCTCTCAACAAGTTAGTACAACGTAGATTTACAAAAAGCTAACACAACAACGTAGATTTACAACTATACAATTATTACAATACAACTATACAACTATTAAACATACACACACACAATACAACTATACAACTATGACAATAGTCTACAACGTAGATTTACAAAAGTTTAAATCAAAAAGCAAAAGGGAGTAAATGGTAACAGATGGTAGGGGTGCTGATAATAAATGCAACAATTCCGTTAGTGACAAAAAGGGATGGTATATCTTTTTTTCCGTAAGTATAACAAATATTATGTAATAAAAATAATACTTTATATATAAGTAATTAATATTAGTATTACTTATTCAATTTCCATTTGTAGCATTTTAAATGTATACATATTATAAAATATTAACTGATCGCTTTTTGTACTTGAAGGATATATTTGAAATACTATTATTAGGGACATTAATAAGCCAATAAAACCCTAAACAATAGTTGTCAGAATTTGTCACTTTGTCTGATTATCTGTGCGTTTATTATCTATAATCTCGGAAACGGCTAAACCAATTAAGTTATGCTATTCACTACTGTGTTGTGCTCATAGAGTACATTTGTATATAGAATTGTGCTGTATTGCAGTAAGCATCACTTAATATTAAAGTTCGTTTCATTTTAATCCGTCCATAAATAAAAAAGTTAAAAATATCTTTACATTTCGGTGCATTTTCTCTTGTTATTATTATTTTCACGCACCAAAGTACACAACATTATAATGAAAATTAAAATAATTATGAATTTCATTTTTTTTTACATAAAACATTTTAATGCTTGAGAACAATCCCACCGGATGGTAAGTAGTGATGAAGTCTAAAATAATTTTTTTTATCTTACGTTGAAATTTTGCTATCGGTATACAAAAAGTCTAAAATGTTGAACGCACTAACTTTTATATCTATTTACTCTCCTCTTGAAGACTCTCACATCGTTAGTAACCGGGTACACCGACGCGGGCAAGTTATTCCAGTCCTTTGCAGTGCGTATAATGAAAGACGCAAACCGCGTCGTCCGTGCAGGTAGTACGTTCTGTTATGTTTATAATTTTCAAACAATGACTAGTGACAGCAATTTATAGCGTATCAACCATTGTACGGTACGGTAGATATGTTATGCTCACGATATTTCAATTCGGCGACAGCCGCCAATAGTGTCAGCGTGACGGGTACTGTCAGCAACATGCACTGGTGAGAAGTCACGGGTTAAAAATCATGCAAAAAAGTTCATATAACAAATTTTATTGATTGGTGACAATACATACGGCAAAAGAAATATTTAATAATATTTATGTACATGTATCAAATTAAAAAAAAAGACAGGAGAAGATAAACTTTTTTCATTACGACTGTTTCTGAACGGGTAGATAGTAACTATCATAAAATTTTGTTACATATGTCAAGAGAAGGTTATTAAGTAGTGTTTTCCGTCAAGGATCAAAATAAACATAGATTGGTAGTTTTTATTTTTATTTAACTTCCTGTAGCTCAGTTTATGAGGGGACGACGCGACGGTCGTCCGAACAGTTTGTAATTTGTTTTTCTTTATATCAAATCGTGGCTGTGTTGCGCAGTATCCTTTGTTATTGCAAAATACGAAAATTGCATATAACTTTGCATCATGATAACTTCATCAAATCTGGTAAGAAGTTATTTCACTTATTAATTGGTTATTTGCACTTACGAAAATGATTTAGTATACCTATCTAATGAATATGATATAAATGAAGATTCAAATAAAGGTTAAAGTTTATTTACAGTATGTTTTGTACATAGTTATATACCTAAGATAACTCCATAATACATTAGGCGAAACTGAGCATTTGACTTAATATTGATTAAAATTACGATTAAAGATACTTGTCTATGTATTTCGATACAACTGTCATCTAACTACGAGTAATGTAATACCATATCAATAATTACAACTTCAACGATTTTAGAAATTAACCGACTCTATTCATATATAATAATGAACTACATATTTATACAGTATTATAGTATATACGTAGGTTGCACGCGAAATGCCGTTGGAAAGGATGGAGACTGAGGTCCCGCTAGGCAGGACATCTATGCCGGCCCGCCGGCGTCGCTTGTCCCTCGCCCAAACGCTCGCTCTTCGACCCCTACAAACCCTGGGGATCGATGCGCCCAGGGACAAGCAGTTGACTGCTATCGTGACCATCAGCGAAGCTATAGTGGCGTACCCCGGGATTGTGGGGGTCATAAGAAGAGTAATTGCCGAGTTGCTCGGCTTCCAGTATCACAGTACAACTTAGAGTGCTGTACTGCAACCCGAGAGGGATTACGGGAAGTATGGGGGACATTCATGTCGTGATCGTGGGTGAAACGAAGCTCCGACCGGACCAACGTTTCCGTCTTTCCAACTACCACTCGTACAGTCGTGCCGAACTAACACCGATCGATAAGGCCTTTAGGGGCACGGCGGTGTTGGTTCGTCATGACATAGTGTAGGGTACACTCTCTCTTTCCGTGTATCCGTATCCGTGGCCCGGGAGTGATTGCGTATTTACATCGCGTACCGCCCCCCGGATCACCTATTTCACCGCCAGGATATCAAATCCATCATTGGAGACGGCTTGAACCTCGAAGCTGACTACCTAACTTACCACCGTAACTGTGCACGCAAAGAAATTTAAGGTCCCAAGTTTCGACGGCACTACCTCATGGATGGCATTTAGGCACCGTATTTATATAGTAGCTAAAGATAATGTTTATGAAGACGAGCATTCGCTCGCGACGTTGACCCTAGTCTCTTCGAGGAGAAGCCCTACTGGTCCTGTAGAATATATCAACCGATCGCCACTTTGGAGTCACTGTTTAAGGCTCTGGGATCACTATGGAAATAATTATCTTGAGCACGTATATTAGAGAAATTGAACACCCAATACGTCAAGCCTACGCGTCGAGCTGTACCCCAGCAGACGATAGTTTTGGAGACGTTTATTAGAGGGATAAAGGACCTTGAAATGAGAGCAATGGTGCTTCTGTGGGCCATCATACAACGACAGAGGCCGCAATAGCGCATGCTCTGGAGGTTGAGGCAGTATGTAGCGACTACAAAAGTTATAAAGTGCGCGAGGTGATGGCAACGATCCAACCTCATACTGGAACTATCTGCTACGGATTGCGGTATTGGGACGGTCTAGAATACTCCCCCCAATCATATGCTGGCAGAACAGGGTGTCGCAAGAGGCGACAAAAGCTAGTCTGCTTGGTGATAGGGCTTCACGTAAGCATTATCAGTATTATTATTAAGTCATTAATATTATTACTGATATTATTATCTTTTCATGAAGCCTGCCTGGCTAGCTACCACCCTCCTGCTTGAGTCAGGCGCCAAACCACTCGTCGTGTTTTGGCTGGGGGCTTGAGAGCCAGTTCTTCCTTACCTCCTTATTTCCTAATCGACAACGCATCAGTGATACCTTTGGTCTTGCTGATGTCCATGGGCCACGGTGACCACTTACCATTAGGTGGCTCGTCTGCTCGTTTGTCGGCTATTAACATAAAAAATACTCTCGAACTCAGAAACTAAGGAGATCTGTGTCGACGGCTACTCAAGTTGACTCCCAGGAATCATTAAAAAAACTCCATGGCTGCGAGGTTGCGCCGGCTGGATTTCGTCGAGCCTTCACTCTACAAGTATCACACGCGTATGATGGAAACAGTCTTGTAACTACAAATGGTAGTAACTATAAATGGTAAACCCTATTGCTTTACGATCGATACTGGAGTATCGAAATCTATCGTACAACCAGAACTGTTGAAGCAAACCATCATGTGGGAAAATTCACATTCGCTAGGCCAGCCAGTGGCCGTCCTAGGAGTTACAGAATTGACACTGAAACTAGGAGATAACATCTACATGAATCCCGTTTTGATAGTCAATATAACCGATGAATGCATCATCGGACTGGACTTTCTACGGACACATCAGTGTTTGTTTAATGTTGCGAAAGTTTTAACTTCCCCAGAACAAGAAGAATTTCTGGAGGGTGCGTCTTCAATTGCAGTGCACTGCTTAAGAATGGTGAACCTAGCACCCAAATCGGAAATCTTGGTCAGCTGTAGGTTTCTAGAGAAGACTGTACCAGGCCGATATGTTATAATGGAGAACTACGGAGATCACCCGAGTTGGATCACGGCATTGAGAATATTGCTCATGACCAAACGAGGCGCCCTGGTGAAGATCATCAACCTCAGTAGCGGACAGATACATCTCCCAAAGAACACAATTATCGGAATTTGTGAAGTTCTGCACAGCATTCAAAAATGCAAAAATCCAAATCAACGGAGCACATGTCCTCGTTGCTGGAAGCGATGAAGCAGAATCTGGCTGTTGCAAAATACACAGTAACAAAATTGATAAAATATTATAAGGAAATTTTCGCTGAAAGTGATAGCAATCTTGGAAGAACAAACCTTGAGACTCACCCAAATGATACCGGTGCTACCTTATATATCAAGAAAAGATCAAGAAGTGTAACAATGCAATGCTCCTGCAACTTTTGAGCGCCTTATGGAGCAAGTATTGGTGGGACTTCTAGGAGACGCATGTCTAGTGTTTTTGGATTATGGGACGCAACTTCAAGAAATGCCAACGGAATCTGGAGAAGGTATTCAAAAGATTCCGTGAGGCGAATCTGAAGCTTAATCCGAGGAAGTGTGACTTCTTCAAGAAAGTGTATCATTCTTGGGACACATTATATTGGATGATGATGATGATCTTAAGATTTAGCCAACTGAAGGCGTGCAGGCGCCCAAAAATAAATTTTTGACGACTTTATTATACAACTTTGAAATTTATACAATATTGAGAGAAAATTTCAGAAATTTAAAAAAGTAACAGTAATATCACTATCAAGTTTAAACAATCAACCCAGCGGTTTGGCCGTGAAAGCGTAACAAATAGAAAGACAGACCGAGTTACTTTCGTATTTATAGTATTAGTATAGACTAAACAAAATTATTAATATTAATATAATATGAATTCCTTAGAAACAATTTTTATGTTTGCGATTATTTGAACACAGGCAATGTGTTTGACTAACAAATTTAAATAATTCCCATTTTGTATTTCATTCCGATTATTTTTAATAATTAAACTTCCTCTTGGAGTGAATTTCACTTCAAATATCCAAAATAGAAATCAAAATAATAATATAAATAAGATTTCATCCTCTTTAATATTGTTAATTTATCACATCTTATCATTAATTTGTCAACAAGTGTGATGACCCTTTATGTCAGCATTCATCCTAAATCCTCCTAATAACAAACTCATGTCCATTGTACGGAACACTCGTACATAATTTAGGAAACAATAAGTAAGCCAACTCAGCACAAGCGCGTCACGCGGTAACGCGAAGCAGTTGCATCGCGGCAGCAGTCCGATACATATACTCGTACATACTCCCCGGCTTTTATAGCAATTTAACTGAAAATCAATAAAATCGGTTTTTTATTTTTATTGTGTGAACCACACAACATCCATGGTAACTCGTTTATATTTTATTTAAAATTAATCGACTAGTGTAGTCAATTTTCACTTTAATCCCGGGCTTCCCAATTTACTTTCTAGTGCCCCTACTACAATTTTTTAAATTCAACGTATCTTATTAATTCCCGCAATCATTACTTTAGTTTAATCATAAGATAAAAATTTAAATTTTAATTATAGCACTAAATTATATAAAGGGGGTGATTCAAAAATTAACAACAAACTTAACGGTCGCCTTCCATAGCTTCAAATGACTTCTAGTGTTAGTTAGAAGCGTTGCCTTAGCACTAAATCCGTGTTCAAATAAATATGATGATGGAAATATAGTTACGGTATTGGATTTAAGAGCCACAATTCTTTGTATTATTGTTATTCAGTTTCGAATTTGATCCTCTTTGAATTTCTATCCTCCTTCGTTGTCAGTTTTATAAATGTTACATCCACCAAATCCACTGGGAGTGGCGTCGGAGTTTTTAATTCTCGTTCGTGTAATAAAATGTGACACGTTCCTGAACTTTCAGTCTCAATTCCCGTCTAATTATCGAATCGTCGCCTAAGTAGTTTCACGTCAAAAATAATAATATTAAAAAATACAATAAAATCGTACACGGCACTTTAGTCGCTGCACCAAAGACGGTAAACGATCGGATTTGGCGACTGCAATGAGATGTTTTTTCAGTCCAAAGTCCTAATTGTAATCGTTCGTTGGAGAATTAGACTTGATTTCTTTAGTGTTAACACATGATGTTGTACTAGTATGCACAGGTGAAGCGCGTGGGGGGCGGCAGGTGGATGGTGCCATTTTTCAAGGCGGTGGCAGTGTACTGGGCGGTGGGGGGCGGCTCACCGTCGGCGGCGGGCGCTGCCGCCAAAAGCGCGCCCGTGCTGTGTCTGCTGCTGTTCGTATTGCTGCGGGACCACGCGTGCCCCGTCCGGTAGGATTCGTGTAACAAGCAATACATTTCTACGGCAGTTCGATTAAGTTTGATTTGTGCATTAAACAGTTCATCATCTTCACTGTCCCACTGCTGGGCTCGGGTTTCCTCTAACAATAAGAGGGTTTAAGGCCGACGCTGGCCAAGTGCGCGTTGGTAGACTTCACACGCCTTCGGGATGTCTTAGGTGTGCAGGCTTCCTTAAGGCGTAGTCCTTCACTGAAACACAGAGTAAAGAAACGGAACACAGACAAAGCTTCATACAACTGCATTGTGATAGGTGATGGGTACACTCTAGTACAAGCGTGAGGCGCGTGTGTGCGTGAGCACGAGCGGATTGTCACGTTCGGAGCGAAACCGGTTTATACTGGCTTGACGTGTGCTCTAAGTCAGGCTCAGTCGTCGCTCGTGACATTACAAATGTAAGAAAATAAAATTGTATGTTAAATGTTAATAGATCTGAACTCCCTATAAATTTTCACCGATTACAGTGATTTTAATATATAAACCTTCTAATCATTTCATAGAATGTGTAGTTGTTGCGGACGGCGAAGCATACATTTATAATAGATTTAAGAAACGTTTGTAATTCAACCAGATTATTGCACAATATTTTCATGTCACAACAAGTTAATAAGTACAGACACACGTGTAAGAAAGGTTAGAGAGGGACAGGGCTATATGTGTAAATAAAACAACACTATACACGTGAGACAGACCTATATGTTAGAAAGAGATAGGTACAACCTTGAAAAGAAACCTTAAGGTGAATTGTAATTAATTTGATTGGTCGAATTAGAATTTATTTTATTTTATTTATACGAGCCACTAAGTTAGCCCTAAGGATCTGTATATAACCACGGTGATTTATTTGTAAATTTGTGTTCCAACTGACAATAAATGAGTTGAGCTACCTTAGCGAGAAACCTTTTATTTGGGAACACGGTCCGCTGCTCTGCTATAGTTACTTGAGCAAACACTTCGAGAATATTTTTTGTTATGCGAGATTAAAAAAAAATATTTTATATTTGACGACCCCATAGCCCAGTTGGTAGTGACATTGCCTGCTGAAGTTCGAATCCCGGCCGGGACAGACATTTATGTGACAGATAAATGTTTGTTTTCGAGTCATGGGTGTTTGTGATGTCATATATGTGTGTCCATGTTGCGGATGGCGCAACACAGGGAATCCTAGTGAGGGGTTGTGAGTGTGTAACCGTTTATTTATTTATTTATTATATTTAAAATTTACCATTCAATTCAAGCCAAAACAATATACAAAAAATTAAGAATAAATAATTTGTAAACAAAAAATTCTTTTTTTATGTTAATAGCCGACAAATGAGCAGACGAGCCACCTGATGGTAAGCGGTCACCGTCGCTCATGGAAATTAGTAACACCAAAAGCATCACTAATGCGTTGTCGGTCAGGAAATTAGAAGAACGTAAGAAAGAAAGTACTGGCTCTCAGGATCCCAGCCGGAACACTACGAGTCGTTTGGCGGCTGACTTAAGCTGGAGGGTGGTAGCTAGCCATGCAGGCTTCGCGGAAAGATAATAATATTAGTAATAATATTAATGAAATAGTAAAAATACTGATAATATAATCCTTACGCGAAGTCCTACCACCAAGCAGGTTGGCTTCTGTCGCCTCTTACGACACCCTTTTCTACCAGCATGGGATTGGGGACAGTATCTAGGCCGCCCCAATACGCTTAAAATATTCTGTCATAGTTGTTTTATAAACAGCTGATAAGCGTTTTGTTAATTTAAGTTTATGCTCCTGTGGCAACCCTACAAGAAAAGGTATATAATAACATAAATATTTAATATTTTGTACGCTCCATAAAAGCATTGTCTGTGTTCTGTTTCTTCACTTTATGACCGAAAAGAGTGATAATTAATTTGCAATACGTACATATATAATTCGAGGTGGGTGCAGCATACGAACTCTACTCTCTCGTGATCCTCGACCGACGATTAAACAAACCATTAAGCTATCACTGTTTTGTTTAGTTATTATTAGTTACTATTTGAAAAAGCTTTTGGGTCAGCCGAGACAATACTACTGTTGCAACTATATGCACACACATGCACACAAATATAAACATATATCAAACCGGCTAGTAAATACATAGAATATACAAAGAATACGTGTCATCCAAAATCGCGAAATTTTAAAATCATCAGTTGTGACGGGTATCTCGCTGGGTTCGGTTTTGGGTCTTTTTTTTATAGGATAGACAATTCATCTCATATACCTAATTCAGTTTAGAGATGACACATCGATCATATTTTGGACTAAAAGGACTTTAAAACCACTGAACAGGTTTAGATAACACTTGGCTTATGTGTAACATATGGGATCATAATCTAGGATCCGTTTCACCTCCGGTTGTAGTTCGCTACATCGTGTACTCGTATGTCAGTGAGTGTGTTGCGCACATGTCCAGGCGACGGTACGCGCGGCGCGTGGCGCTGGGGCTGGCGTTGTCGGCGCTGGGCGACGTGCTGCTGGTGTGGCCGCAGCACTTTGTGGCGGGCATGGCGGCCTTCGCGTGTGCGCACGTCGCCTACATGGCCGCCTTCGGCACCTCCCCCGGCGCACCGTTGCTCGCGCTCGTGTGCTTCGTCACAGCCATCGGGTGAGTGGGACACCGCGTGTGTATAAATGGGGGCATTGATGTTTACTATGCTTTGTGGTTTGGAGTCGAGCTCCGCTTTAATTGAGTTACGTTAGTGGTTTATTGATTACAGAGCGTATAAGTGAGGAGTCCGGAGTTTGTAGCAATTATTGAGTATATTTAACTGATTTACACAAACTTGATGTAAATCATTAGAACTATTTACGATGTCCGAGAGAATGGTAAAATACGGTTGCGAGTCAGTACGAGATGTCACAACGGTGGTTAGCGAGTGGCCGCGCTCTGATGTAATAGAGACCACTGAACGTGATTTAGTGTGAAGTGATTGAATATGGGAAATGGTGATTTGTTCGATTGCGTTGCACTCGGAACAGTGCGAAAAGAAAAAGTGTGTCGCGCGAACCAGAGGTGCTCCCGTGCACCACTGGTGTGTAACTGTGCACGGATACAAAGGATGTAACGGCAAACAGACTCCATCGATAAATTATAACGAGGTGTCAGCATATCAAATAGATACTTAGTACTCCATAAAAAATACCCGGTTTTATTTATAACCCTTCCATTTCGTTATGTTTGTGGTTAATCTGCTTCCGCTGATTATTAGCGCTTATTTCAGATTTTCATTTCTACCTAAATTTTGAAGAAAAAGAAAATACATTAAGCTCTATATGTATATTATACGCGAAGAAAAGAGTGACCGACCAATTTTTGTTTTGGTCGTTCTTAATCAGCGTTATCAATTAATAAAGTTAAAACTTTATTTAATAATTATGATCGAATCAAGACCACTACGCGAACACTAGTAGTAACAACAATGATGTGTCAGTGGTCGTTTCGGGAACAGCGTTGATGTTGAGCATTGTAAAGTTGTAGGTACGCCATACGGTTGTGTCATACCAGTGTACTAAACCCGTCGAAGGCGATGGTACAATTGACCGAGCGAGCGCACAGGTACCTGCGGGTGGTGTCGCCGCCGGGTGCCCTGGCGCGGCTGGTGCCGGGCTACGCTCTGCTGCTGGCTGCCATGGCGTGGCGCGGCGCGGCGAGGCGCGGGCCGCAGCGGGCGGGCGCTCTGCTCTTCCTGCTGTCGGACGCGCTGCTCGGCTACAGTCTGTTCGCCGGGCCGGTGCCCCACAAGCAGGTATCCCCACCACCCCATATCGACTGCCCCTTTTTTTTGCGCCCAGAAAATGGAAAAGCTGCGCTGGTTGTTATGTGGGACTCCAGAGAAAGCTAGGGACCTACCCACTTAACACCACCCAAGTTGGCTTTGGCCTTGTGGCCTCTAAGCCTTCATCGGAAGCGACCCTTCCTTAGGGAAGGAAAGGGTGCTAGCGGCACTCCCGAGAGAGCGTCCGCTGTTGTTAACACTGAAGGTGTTGTCGAATGGAGAGATTATGTGACATCTTAAGGATGCTACTAACTGTTATGATTTAGAGCTTTGACTGTGGGCTGCCAGTCGGCAGTCCAAGTCAGAAGATATCTTGTCAGAGGGATCTGTGAGGGCGTTCCTTGGCCTCCGGATTTGGTGGCCTGTAAGACTAGGGGCGGTGTAATCCGCTGCCTGTCTGATTAAAGGATTTGAGTGTTCATCTGAGGACTTAAAAATGTAGTGCAATAGTCTTTGAAGGATTTTTGAATTTTAGGGAGTTGTAGGTCGTAGTGTAGGTCGGCGTTCCTCACGCACCAGTGAGCGTTGGTTGCGATTCTGCAGAAGAGGTTCTGGACTATTTGGATAGGATAGAGGACTCGGGGATCCGCGTGTGCGAAAACAGGAGCGGCGTATGACATCACCGGTCGTATGTAAACCTTGTAGAGCGTTCGCTTGCTTCTGAGGGACATCTTACTGTGCCTCCCCACAAGCTGTTGAGTCGGCTCATGTAGAATCGGGCGGAGTTTGTGACTATACGAACGTGTGGCCTGAAGGTAAGTCTGGAGTCTAGCGTTACTACTAAGTATTTAGTAGTGGTTTTCCAGGGAACAGGGGTGCCTAGCAAACGGATGTTAGGATCGTCGTGTCCACGTCTGATCTTGTAGTGGAAACATACCGCGGAGCTTTTCTCCGCGTTGACTTCGATGCGCCATTTGGAGAACCATTTTCCTAGCTCATTGACTGAGTGTTGGAGTCTGGAGAGGACTGAGTCTAACCTCAGACCTTGAAAATAGAGGGCAGTATCGTCTGCGAATAGTGAGTCTGGAGAGGACTGAGTCTAACCTCAGACCTTGAAAATAGAGGGCAGTATCGTCTGCGAATAGTGAGACTTGCACGCCGTTTTTAGGGATGGGTTTATCGTTAATGTACGTTAAAAATAGCAAGGGTGCGAGCACCGAGCCCTGTGGAACCCCAGCCGCTAGCGGGGGAGGAAAGTACTCCTTCGTGTTTGAAACGAAAGGAGCTGTTTTGAAGATAGGAAGCCACTAACAACGCGATCTGGAAGGCCTAGGTGATGGAGTTTATAGAGGAGTCCTCCGTGCCAAACTTTGTCGAAAGCTTTGGCAACGTCGAAGAAGACGGCGACTGCGCTTGCGTTTAGGGTAAAAACCGCTTAGGATATACTCCACTATGCGGTGGATTTTTTGAGGACAAGAGTGCTTGGCACGAAAGCCGAACTGTTGTGGAATGATCAATGGATGATCGTCTGTTGGGAAGAGGTTTCTTAGTCGAGATTGAATGATACGTTCGAATACTTTCCCCATAGTCTTGAGGAGACTGATGGGACGGTGGTTTGATGGTATATTGAGTGGTTTACCGGGTTTGGGAATTCCTATTACGATTGCTTCTTTCCAAGAGGATGGGAAGAAGCAGTGATGCAAGTAGGCATTAAAAATGAGTACTAAAAGAGAAAGAACCTGCTCGGAGAAGTGTTTAAGTGCGACGTTAGAGATGCCGTCGGCTCCTGGGGCTTTGCGAGGTTTTAAACCTCGGATGATGTTTTGAACTTCGTCAACGGAAACTACGATGGGCTCAGCGGTTACAGGGAGTGAGTTCTTTTGACGGACCTCATCCTCTACTGATTCTATGTGGGAAAGGGCGCATGGTTGCGAACTGGGTGAGCATTGAGAGGCTAAGCTATCAGCAAAGCATTCGGCTTTATCAGCGTCTTCGAAGGCGATACTGCCATCGGGACAAGATAAAGGCGGGGTGAGAGTTTGGGCGCCTACTCGGAAGGCTCTCGCCACCTTGTAGAACGCTTGATGGGAGGGTATGATCCCCTCCATGAGGGAGTCCCAATTGGAGTTCCTCACTTCGGCAAGACGTGTTCGAACTCGACGCTGGAGTGCGTTAGCTCGCTTTCTATATGTTGGGGTGGGGTAGAGAGCGGCCCTTCTCAGGACCGCGTTCTTTGCTTGGATAAGATTCCTAACATCGAGTGGTATTCGGTTTGGCACCTCGACTACACGCTCGTTGTCACGGAGAGATGACTGGACTAGATGAGTTAGAGAGTTGACCGCTGAGTTTATCTTTTCTGTATTAACAAAGTAGTCGGAGTTGATAGCCAGAGGTGAGCCTGGGGCATCAAGGCCTGCTAAGAGTGATTTTCTATAGCCTTCCCAGTTGGTGAAGGTTTTAGAAGTGTATGATTCGGTGGCATAAGGCCCGAGTTTAAGAGAGACCGGTCGGTGGTCTGAGCCTAAGTCGTTGAGAGTTTCGATCGCCCTTAGGTTGAGAGCGACTCCTTTGACTAGGGCGAGATCGATAATGTCTGGGGACTGGTTTGTTTGATCCGGGTAGTGAGTAGGGGAGGAAGGACAGAGGACATCGACGTCCCGTGTCGCTATGAATTGACTAAGCTTGATACCATTCGCGTTGGTCGATAGGCACTTCCAATCGGTGTGTTTGGAGTTGAGATCTCCAAATAGAATAACCGAGTCTCCTAGAGAGAGGAGGGCCTCTAAGTCGGAGTTCAAAAGCGGAGTTCCCGACGGATTGTAGACTGAGGCTATGATCAGGGACGGATGTCCTGTCATACCCAGCTTGCAAACTGTGGCTTCCATGTTAGTGAGTGTAGGAGTCTCAATAGGGGAACAGTGGAGTGGAACAGTTTGGTTTGGTACGACCGGTGTTACGGAAAGGCGCACTGAGTGCTTGGGCCATTATAATGACGTTAGTAGATGGCTGTGCTCAGTGAGCGCTAGGAGGCGCTGCCGAGGTGTGGTAGCGGCACGAATCTTACGAGCCAGGATGGAGATTTCGTTGATATCGACGTTTTGGATGACGTCGTACACGGTTTTCATGTCCTCGGCCAGAGAGGACTTGCCTTCTGGTTGCGAGGTGTGGGAAATGCGAGGTTCCGCTTGCTTCCGATCGCGCGGGGCGGCCGGGGCAAGGCGGAGTGCAGCTACGGGGGCCGCAGAAGTGTCGGAACGTCTCCAAGAGTTGAAGTGCTCGGGTCTAGGCGGTGCGTTAGGCGTCCTTAGAGGCGGAAAGTTGGCGTCGGTGATCGGCGGTGGACCTGATTGGGTGTTTCTCCATGACTTCCATGTGGCAGTCCTGGATGGGACGGGGCGGGGAGCTTTAGGGCAGCCACGGTAGTTGGCCGGGTGACCGGCTTGGGATGTCCTTGGGCGACCAAGTCGGAGACGATAGCTTCATTGGGAAGCTCGAAGGTGACTCCACGAAGGACGGCACGCACTTTAAGCTCCTCCGGAAGGGCGTAAATGTGAAAAGGGATCTTATTTAAGGTGAGGAGCCTCGTTAGAGCTCGGAAAACGTCGGTGTTGGGTGAGGTCACCTTAACGGTGTCGCCGGTTACTTTGGCGTGGGTGTAATATACTTTGCTGTCGGAGCACAGCTGAGTGACTAAGAGCCACTTGGATTTATCCTGGACAAAAACCGGTGGCGGGGCTTTAACTTGGGGAGGGACAGGTGAGCAGCGGGATGCCGGCTTGATGGGAGGAAGTTGCCTTTGGGCCGAGGTGGTCGGGGCGCTGGTGTCTACCGACATTAGCGGGACGGGCTGGGAAGCGGAGGGAAGGGAAGGTTTGCCTTCTACGGACGCCTTCGCGATTCTCTTAGTGAGGCGCTTAGTGCGCTTGCTTTCGACCGGCTGGAAGGCCTGGTCGTCGGACTGCGACGGAGTAACGGTGTCGTCGTCGGACACCTCGTGAGACGAGCCATCGGATTCGATGGGTCTTTTTCGTGAAGAGAGAGAGTTCGCGTCGGAAAATTCGACGTCATGGGCTGAGGAGGCGTCAGGGGACGCGGGTAAGTCGGTCTGGGGCGCGAGGGCCTGGAGGATTACCTTTTCATCGAGAGGCGCTTTTAGGAACAGGGTCAAGACCTCTAGGAGGCGACGGAGGAGACCTAGCTCGGATGGATTCATCCTAACAAAACCTCCCTGCCGAGGGCAGGGAGCGGAGCGAAAAACGAACGAGGACAACGAGAACAGTGACTATCCCTAGCGGAAAATAACCACTAACCTTCACCCTGGGAAGGCCCAGTGCAGTGGGATCGGGTCTCCGGTTTCTCTCAGTCCGAGAGGACTGAGAAGCGCACCGGGTCAACGCTAGTTGGCTTCGTTGTCACCGTGAGGTATCCACCAATTCAAACGCGATAATTCGAACACTTAGTTATTGCCAACACAAAATGGAACTAAAAAGGCAACAATTAAGTCGCGGTCGAAACGAGTATCGACGACACAGAAATGACAATCGAAAAATGGAGATGACTTACTCGAGAGTATGTCGGGGTGTCCGTCTGCTACGGGAGCAGAATCGGAACTGACTGCCCCTTCTCGATCGTTTGTTTTTAAACGTGTCGAATTTTTTTTCCCGTGAAAAGTTGCGTGTCACGGGAGAGTAAAGTGATTTTTTGTCACTCGTGACTTTTTGAATCCTTTAATACACTCAAAATTCTAATCCTCAATCAGGTTTCAAACTCGACACACACAACAAAAATAAGTCTCATCTTTTTAGGGGAGATCCATAAATTACGTCACACGTTAAGGAGGAGGTCGGCAGACAGTGGTATCGTGTTGCATGGGGGGCACAGGTCATGGGTTTTCTGATTTTACTTGTATATTTGGAAGAATTTTTTTTTTAATTTTAAAGTTCAATTGTAACAAACATTCCGTGGGTTGACTGGCATTAGCATTAGCATTATTAGAATGCTTTTAGCATTAAGTCCGCCTTGTAACTTTACTGTATATACGGTGAAAAAGTTTAAATAAATAAATAAATATGCTGTATAAATTAAATCGTTTTGTAAATTTGTTTGCGTAATTTATAGACGGCACTTCAATTTACAAAAAAAAAATTCCTAATCTTTTTTCATTCCACACTAATTCCTCGCCGTTACCTTCCATATATATATTTCAGTTGTTAAATACAGTAAGTATGTACAAAACAATGCGGTAAATATATCGATACACTTGCAGGTGCTGGTAATGTCCACGTACTACTTGGGCCAGTTGTGTATCGCCCTGAGCGCGCTGCAGCCGCCCACCGAGCCGCCCACCGAGCCGCCCGCCGAGCCGCCCGCCGAGCGGTAGGACGTAAGGATACGGCGCCGTTAGACCTGTCTTCCCTCCGGCACCGCCTGCAGATGTATCACGATGTCCCAGACCCGCACCGCACACGCACGACTGACTTGTTATGACTACCAAAAATTACCGCGTAATCTGCCGTCAGTTTGTTCTTCCAGATTACAGGTTACTTATAAATAAGTAACGAGCGGGCCCATCGGCACGGTTGAGAACTTCGCCCGGTTATGGTAAGGAGAGTTCGCTCCTGAAGAGTGAACTTTGAACACGGCGTGTTCAGATGGGGTATTAAGAAATTAAAGGTCGCCGTATACACGTACCGAGCTAAATCTAAATATGAAACGATGGTAGGATACAATATCTTATTTTTTAAAGAAGGTCAGTTTCATAGTTCCGTGGGAGCATCCAACGACCGATCCAAGACGGTGCAGCTTTCAAAATCGCGTACCGTCGGCCTACTCGTAAGGCGCTATGCAGGCGAGCTCTCTGTTGAAACTGACAATACCACGATGGTGAAAACCGGTCTCGACGAAGCCACCGCCGCCGCGCAGAGAACACGGACTATGTTT
>PDGT01000064.1:1995923-2015645 GCA_003671415.1 Megathymus violae | reverse complement strand
TGTGTGTGTGTGTGTGTGTGTGTGTGTGTGTGTGTGTGTGTGTGTGTGCCGCCGTTTTATACGGACGACCCGGTTCTTTAGTTTGCGCAGCTTAAAACCAATTCGCATTTAATACCATACATAAGTGTTCTTCTTATCGTAACGGGTTTACGTTCAATTCAGTTTTGTAATGAGAGAGTGAAGCAGCGTACGGTAGCGGCGCCGACTACGCCGGAGTGCGGACGGACGGCGTGACGTTAGTTAAGTTCTCGTCGTCAACTGAACATTTGTCTTCCTTGCTGTCGTTTATCACTGTTGTCCATATCGGTGTCGGAGCGGTGGCCGCCGCCGTCACCGTTTTGATTTTATCGAAGTCGGCTGAGATGTGATTCCCACCTTTAACGTAGTCAGTACATTAATTTGTCTGTGATATAAAATTGGTAATATAATAATCGTCTAAATAATAGAATTATGAAAGAAAATCGGTCATTCGTCTGTAGATACAGGACGAAAAGACGTCGATCAGAAATCTCTTAACACCCATCTCGGACCATCGTTCTTAGCTACCCTGAGCAATTCCTTTTTTCATAAATGGATGTTTTTCTTTCCGCACCAAATTAATATCAATATTTTTATAAAATTCTGTGATATAACAATTTACATGCGAAGCACGGCTTTCTTGAATCAACATTATTACTTGCATTCAATCGTACATTAACCCGAACATTAGGGGATCAAATATCAACATAGGCTATCTAATATCATATATCGTCGTAAATGCTGTAGGATAGCAACGTGACGGCGCTCGGTTTTGAAGGATCTGATTGTCTTAAATGTACATTTACAAACGGCGGACGACGACGCTTCGAGAATTACTGGATAGACTGTTTACTACAATAAAATATGATACCTACTGAAATCGCTAGGAAAGGACCTGTCTATACCGAATTCGTTATAAAAATGGGTTAAACAAAACATCATTACTTAAGTTAACAAAATCTAAAATTAAAGAAAACAAATATTAATTACAATTATCAATTTTGTTTCACTTACAAAAATATCAACTGAATATCATTACCTCTTACCTTAACCTTTATTAATACTATGTACCAACGTCAGCGGCTCGCTGTACGGTCGATCGGCCGACGTTGGCGCCGCGCGGGACACTTGTCTGGACCTTGACTGTCGATAAAGAATGTGTTATTTATACGTCTATATCGTAGGTGTGTGTGCGTGGATCCGCGATCGATTTTAATAATGAATTATCGGTCGCGCGGTGATGGCAGTGATACTTGTATGGCCATGCTGTTACTGTAGTGGAGGCACTAGTAGCGAGTAAGATTAACATTATATTTAGGATTCTTCAAGTAAAATTTAATTAAAAAATTAATCGCAAATACATCAATTCATGAAAAAAGTAACTACGTAGCGTCACTAAGGACGATGGTCCGAAATGGCCGTTAAGAGGTTGGAGGTCGACGTACTCACACCTGTATATTATATCGATGGCGTAACGATGAACCTTCGCGGGTACGTGTAAAAAACAAATTTAAGGAAATTTCTCGTAACAGAGGAGTCTCGACACGCTCGACCCGGTGTTTCCACGTTCAGTCTTCCCGTAGCGGGCGCCGGGACGCACCCCGCGCCCTCGGACAAGTGAAGAATCGTTTCGGTACGGAGACCGACCGCGAGAGAGCGGCGTGCGATCGTTCTCACAGCGTTTGACTGTCGCTCGCATCTTCGGTGACTGTCGATGGGTGATACGACATGTAGGTATGACACTTCGGGTTGCAACTATATCGTTTTATATTTATTTACATTTTTATAGTAGTCTTTAGAAGTGACGTTCTCCGTAGACATGGTTTTAGATGTTACATTGTAATGGTATTAACGCCAGTGGCGATAGTGTGCTCGGGTGTTTGTCATTTTCTCACCGAACGACAGATGTATTGTTGAACGACATCTCTGTTTTCGTTTCATTTATCGGATGTTACTATCGAAGCTTCCGAGCGTGAGGTGCTCCGCCGGCGTCCACGCGCGAGTTGATCGCGGTGTTGTTTTACCGTTATAATTTATGCTGTGAGCAGCGGGTGATATTTGAGCTGCTGGTTATGTGGGGCTCCCGATAAACCTAGGGGCCTACTCACTGAACACCACCCGAGGTTGGTTTTTCCCATACGGCCTCTAAAACTTCATCTGACGCGACCCCTCTTAGGGAAGAGGGGCGCTAGATATTTGAGCTGGGTTAGGTCAGAGTTATATACATCGTTAGACTCCCCCGTCTGTCCAGCGACGGGACAGTCGGGGTAGACATTTATATGACGTGGTCGTGGGGATTTGTTATGTCATATTTGTGTACGTCCATGCCGCTAATAACAACGGGAACAACCCCGGTGCTGGGCTGCGATTGTCGGGTGTTATTATTATTACAAATAAAACGAGGACATGGAGGTCACGTTTAACGAAACGTATCTGACATTTGATGAGAAAATGGCAAGATACGTGTTGCCGCGCCACGTACCGGTCGACCAGTGCAGCTCGACTGTTAACGGTCGCGTTGACTGTCCGCCGCCGACGTGATATAATTATATTTACCGAGTCTTGTATCGTTTACGTATTTCCATTATTGTATATTAAACAAATGTATCAAAACTCGTGTTTCATTACTTCCGCAGATACACATGCATGTCTTTCTTAGGCGAAAAAACCGATAGGGAAACTTGTTTTTGCAGACGCGTCCCTTTACAGCGGGCGTATTCGCGGCAATGGCCAATTACGGAGTTTTCGCGCTTTACCGATCTGCTCTCTCGCTAGACATTGATGGGATCGTAGACAAACATTAACTGTAAGTAATGAAGGAAACACATGATTGTGTAAAAATATTATATTGCAATATACTTATATAAACTCTATACAATAAGTTAACGACTCGCTATCACCATTTCGCCCCCCTTCAGCCATCATTTGCGAGAATTTCTTGATACACGAGAACAGAGCGGTGGGGGCGGAACGGGGCGATGCACTAACATGTTTTCATTATTACAGAAACAATTTGTTACGTGACATGAAAGTCGAACGATCTCCTGTATTCGTCCGTGTTCGAAATCTTTGCAATGTTATTTAAATTAAACGTTGATGCCGTTGCCGCTGACGTCAAACACGTCAGTGGCGATTCTTAATAATGAATGGAGTTCAACTCTGACACTGATCCATCAAAAACAAACAATTAATATCCGTGAACCGGAAAAATCTCGTCTGTGGGACTTATGTTACGACGATCGAACCCACAACGGTTCGCTACACAAACAAGCATCTATCGAACGGGCTCCAACACTGAAGTTGGAATACTTACTAGATGGATCTGACAACTGAATTCGATTCATGAACAAGACGTGAGGGCCGCGGTCGCTGTTCGAGCAACGAACGTCAGTCCCGTGCGGGCCCAGACACGTACACGTACACGTGGGTGGCGGCGGCTCCGGCTTGCTATTCGCGGCGCAGGTTGTCGAGACGCGCCTGCAGCTCGGCGTCCGCGTCCGGTGCCCCGCCCCCGCCTCCCGCGCCGCCAGCGGCCACAGCCGCAGCCGGCGTCTTCGCTGTTCGACGCAACAAAAAATGTCAACTTCATAGTACTACTATACACAAAACACATCACTAGTTTGGCCGTCCCCCGGTCCACATCTAGCAAAAAGTCGTAAAACATCAGTACAGGAACACCATGACCGCGGCGGGTCAGCCCGCTGGTTACGACATATCGTTACTCTCAATATCTACACATACCGTACTGGTGGGGTAGTCACTCGTGATCCATCTCGATGGTGACTTTGTTCTTAACCGTTTTGTCTGTCTCCTTATCAACATGTTTCCATTTAAGTATATATAAGACATAGTACTGACCTGTGACGGACAACGAGCCAGTGGCCTGCGGCAGGCCGGACAGCTGGTCGTTCAGTTGCAGTCCCAGCTCGTCCAGGATCTGCGACACCACCGCATCGCTGCAAAGACAAAAATAATAACATGTTACTATAAGTGCCATCATTAAGAGCTCGCGTTCTGTCTTTCTCCCTGCAAACTTCGTTTTCCTTCGTGTTTCAACATCGGTATCGACAAAATCGGTAAAGCTGTGTGTAATAAACCACATAAACATGTATAAATGGGGGAGGAAGGTGAACACAGCCACCCGCGCACCAAACGAGATGTTGGCGGCTCTCACCTCTCCTCCTCGTCATCGTCCGCCTCCATGGCCTCGTCGATGGAGTCGTTCATCATCTCCTCCTTCATGTCCATGATCTCCGATTGCTTTTCGAATTCCTGCCACATTAAAACAATTATGTCAATCTTGTTGAAATTATGGCAATCCCAGCCATCTCTACCAAGCGTGGGGATGCTATTGTAATTTCCCAAAAGTTATGTGCATATTAAAAATAATATAAACTCATGGACAAAATTAGAGGAACGCAAAAAAAAGTGTGTGTAAAACAAAATATCATGGAAATTTGTGACAATTAAGTATAGTAATTTGTATTTTGCTTATTTTTCGTTATTTTAAAAATGCGAAAGTCGAAAAAACAAAGTTAAAGGATAAAAATTCACGAAATTCAGAAAAAAAGAAAAATTTACAGGAAAGAAACATTTTTATACTTAACATTAAATTTTTTTTATTCATAAATGCTTAAAAAGGCTATAATGTGGGCTGTAATCAGTACTTAGTGTTGCCCCCTCTAGCTCCTCGAACTGCTTCTAGTCTTCTTGGGATACTTCTAATCAAGTTATCAATAAAATCTTGAGGGATGGCGGTCCATTCTTCTTGTAACGCGTTTTTGAGATCTCTCAAATTAGCGGGGACAGGAATTCTTTTCTTTATTTGTTTTCCAAGCTTGTCCCAAACATGCTCTATGAGGTTTAAGTCGGGTGAGCGCGCTGGCCACCCTATAGTGTTGATTTCAAGGTCTCGAAGGTATTCAACAACCACGGCCGCAGTATGGGGTCGTGCATTATCATGCATAAAAACAAATCCGTCTCCTATGAAAGGGGCAAATGGCACTACAACTTGTTCCAAAATCTCAGTTACATATCGTACTGCTGTTAACGATCCATTTTCAATGACTTGCAGTTCCGTACGTGCCCCCATACAAATACCTCCCCATACCATAAATGACCCTCCACCATATGCCTCTTTTCCAATGATGTTGCACTGAGCATAACGCTCTCCCGAGCGTCTCCACACTTTCACCCTTCCATCATCTGGTTTCAGGCAAAATCTGGATTCATCAGTGAATAGAACCTGACTCCAAGCTTCGTCATTCCAATTTTCGTGATTGCGAGCAAAATTAAGTCTAGCTACTCGATGGCATGTTGTAAGAAGGGGCCTGTGGCAGGCACATGTGATTTTATTCCGGCCGATTTCAGTCTTCTTCTCGCAGTTTTTGTGCTTACTGTAACCCCTCGAACTTCTTGGAGCTCCGTTCTTACCTCAGAAGAAGTTAAAGTCCTGTTCCTGAGCACCCGGTTAACAAGGAAACGGTCATCTCTCGCCACAGTTTTCCGTTTACGACCCTGTCCTGCGAGTCTCGTATATCGTCCGGTCTGCCGATACCTCTTGACAACTCGGTGTTCCACAGATTTGGATACTTGTAACGTTTGGGCCACATGTTTGTAGGTGTGCCCAGTTTCAATTAAAGTAACAGCCCTGGCAACTTGAGTGGCGTTTAGGTCTGGCATTTTCAGTTTATTAGCAGTAACAATTTGCACTTTACACGATAAATAAGGATGCCAAGGCAAAAATTTAAACAAAACCAAAATTTTCATTCAAATTCAAAAGTTGGCAAATTTTTTCGCAGTACGAAAGAACGTAATATTACGCAATAATGACAGAAAAACAAATGAAATTCGAAAAAAGAACATTTCAAAACTTTTTTTATTTTCATAGAGTATATTAATGTATGTGGCCAGTACGCACGATAATTATAACACGAGATATTAAACCTTTTTTTTGCGTTCCTCTAATTTTGTCCACGAGTGTATATATTTTTCGTTGAAGAAAATCACTACGGTCAAACCTTTACGTGTGCATATTTTCCATGTTCACAAGGGTGTGTGGACTATACGCTCCAAATGGATACAATGTGTAAAATGTGACGTAATATACATAAACCTTAGCCGTGCAGTGAAAACTGGCATGTTTTCTCGCAACGTTAATGTAACTAGAGCGCCACACTAACTATTAATAGGAGACGTTCGTGGTGTCGCAGCGTGTACCTGAAGAATCTTCTGTATCTGCGGCACGTTAAGCTGCCGGTTCATGGTGGCCATGGCGCGCGTGACTCCGCGCATGGCCTGCGCCATGCTGCTCTGCGACTTCAGTGTTTGGATCTTGAGCGAAACGGCCTGGATGTTGGCCTTCATGATCATGAACTTGCGCACGTAGCGCCGCGTGCGCACCAGGTCCTTCGCCATCACCTTCACCGCGTCCTGCGCCCGACTAACATTATTAACAAACTAACTTGCCACGCCAGTTGCGCTCATATAATTTCACTATAAAACACGTATAGCTTGCGGTGCCAGTAAATTTAATATGTCGCTCGCCAATGGGTATACAAACAAGTTACGGGTCCATATTTACAAAAGGATAAGGTACCAGCAATCACATATCAAATTTGTTTTTCTGACCGCTGGCGCCGTAGGAAGGCACAGAAGGGCTTATCCAAAAATAAACAAACCCTATAAAACCTACATTTTAATTTATTTTTTAACTTTAATATTTATATAAACTTTACATGTATAAAAAATGTTGTTATAGTATAACTTTAGTACAATGCCACAGCTTATTTCAAAATGAAATCTCTTCTGGCAATTCCTACGTTCAAACATGACATAAGAGAGTCAAAATGTAGTGTGTACTGCAATATACAATAACACTAACAAAATAATACACAGGCGTAAAACAACATGAGATATGAAGAAAAAAGACTGCCGTTGCTTACAAGCTGAAGGATAACAATGTTCTTTAATTTTTAATAAAAGTAAGGATAGTGATCTAGATTGCCCATGGTTATGTGGCATACAGTTCCACTATTTAACAGGATGTCCAGAGAGAGAGGAATGGGAATATAAAACAGTTTTGTGTACAGGATAATGTGTAAGGATAGGAGGACAAGAGGCAAATAAGGGATACATATAGAAAATCTTGCACTTATGTCCTAGAGTGACATTGACCAAATTTTTGTTGTATATCACAATGTATGGAGCATTAGTTACCATCTCTCAATGTAAACATTGCTATTGCTTCGACACTCTTTAACTATATATTAATAACCATAGTTAAAAACTAGATAAGATACCATCTGTCCGTCCTTTGCAAGTTTTTTAATGTCCTGAATGACTTTCTTCTCTTGCTGCTCCATCTTTAGGCGTTCACGGTCCAGGTCACGCATGGCCTTGTTGAGGGCTCTTTGATTCTTGCGTAGCATCTCCTCTGGAGTCATACGATGTCCAAATAGCCACTCCATTATTGAATATGCTCCCTAACAATAACCTGTAAGGTAAACAAAACAAATGGAACTGTTTTAATAGTGAAATAGCTGTACTGAAATAGGACGTTACCCTCAGTTACGAGACTGACATAATCAATATACCACTAGGGAAATTTTTGTTCATTATTAACTTCAATTAAAATCCAATGTTATATTTATTTTTAACTGGAAACAGAAAAAACATATAACTAAATTTTCCATATCAAATTCTAACATCCCAACTTCGCCTTTATTCTGCAAAACAATGATGGAATAACTGATTAAATTTTGTATGGTATTACTACTCATGAATTTAAACATTACTAAAGTATTGTTTGTTTTATCTAGCATTTCCTTTAAAGAGGAATGTAAACTTTTCTCTTCTGTTAATTGTTTGATCAGCTTAATAGGTTCAAGATAAATATATAAGGTTACAGGTCATTGTATCATTTACACCTACAGTACCCACAACAACTGCACTATACTTGAGCACAGAAATGGGCTATACTTGTTGATACCAAAAAGGTAAAAAATTGTTGGTTTTTGAATGATATGCAATGAAGATCAGCTCATATTTTTTATTATGTGTATAGATAGGCAATAAAAGGTTTTTTACCTTTGTAATAGAAAGGACAACAATTATTTGTAGTGATGATTCATCTGGTACCTAATATTGTAGACATTTGAAAAAATAACAAATTGTAATTTATTTATAGAAATTTATACAACATTTAAATTAAAAAGACACTTGAAATGAAATGAGGTAGTTACACGAAAAATATAGAATTTGAAAAATTGGAATTGTTATACTTCCAGAAGCACGAAAGAATTATAAAATATAATATATGCAAACCACAGAATCATGAACATCGACAGGCTATATATTTATAAATGTATATATTATGACCACAGAGTAAATTATTATTAGTCAATGATAATACGTTTAAAATGTCATAAAATTTCAGTACTGATATTTTTTTATATTGTACAGTAATGAATATATCGTCCCCGTAGAGCGAAAAGTCACCAAGTCCCGAAATGGTCATTTTGAGGTATAAATGTCAATTATTTTACAATTTTATTCTTTAAATATCATCTGACTGGCAAGTTTGTAGCTGCCATAACTTTTGTTTTATGAAAAGTGAAAAATAGTTAAGTCTACCCTTTAGACCCCAGTGCACGATGAGAAAATTAACTAAATTGGTTCATTATTGTGTACTTATCGAAAAATTTCATGCTCCGAAATTAAAACGACTTAATTACGTTTTCTTTCAAATATCATTGCATACACAACATTTTACGTCAAATCAAAATCATTAAAATGATTTCAGTAGTTTTGACACCAGTAGTTTGAAACAACGTACGAAAGGAAAAAATAATTAACTCGACTCGGTGACTAGTGGTACTGGACAGAATTGAGGAACTAGATGTAACAGAGGAGGGAGAAGAAGATTGCACGACTTAATGACTAATTTCCTAATTTTTTTTACAATAAAAAAGTTAATATTTGACAACAATCTCACCTGATTGTAAGTGGTGATGAAGTCTAAGATGATGAACGTACTAACTTATAAGTGCAGTGAGCATAATGAATGAAGACGCAAACCGCGACGTCCGTGCAGGTGGTACGTTTACTACGTAAGAGTGGATACCTGAAATACGTCGAGTTGTCAATGGAGGAACGGCGATGGGGGAATTAATTGGACCAATTCCTGTGCACACTTTCAAAAATGTACCCTATAGAAGACCGAGAAGCTGGCAACCCTGCACCTATGCTCGAGGCTTTGCAGATTAGTTTCAACCAGATCTGAGTCACCAATGAGCCTCTTTGCATGCCTCTCCATCGAGTTCAAGACAGATAGATGACATTTGGCAGCACCAGCCCAATTGTGATAACAGTACTCCACACATGATGGAACCTGAACTTTAAACAGAGTTAAAAGCTGATTCGGAGTAAATTAATGCCTCACCTTCGCAAGGATCCCCAGTTTCCTTGCAGCCGCTTTAGCCTTAGCCTCGATGAACCGACTTGACTTGACTTGAGGTACGACGAAACTTCTACTCCCAACAATTGAAGGATATCGCCCCATAAGTGAGTGGCAAACGCTAGAAGGTTTCCAGTCGATCGATTTCGGCGAAATCCGTACTGTCAGTCGCTGAGGAGATCGTTTTGTTCTAGGTATGCCCTGAGACGCGAATTCAATATACTTTCCATAATCTTACAGAGTGTAGAGGTAATTGAAATCGGTCAATATTTATGAGGATCAGCACGACTACCTTTTTTAGGTTCGGGTTGTACATTGGCAAGCTTCCAGGATTTCGGCAAAATCACAATCTTGAGAGAGAGCGGAACAGACGTGTCAACACAGAGGACAACTCGGATGCACATGCATTTATTACAATCCCCAGAATTTCATCAGGACCACTGGCTTTTTTCACGTCTAGACACCGCATGGTTTTGAGAACCTCCTTGTCCGTTATGCGGATCTTGGGCATGGAGATACCGCAGTGAGGTAAATCTGATGACATATTATTGCAAGCATTTAGACGCGAGTTTTCGGCAAACAGAGATGCGAATAAGTCCGCCTTCTCTTTAGCCATATGAGCCAGGGTACCGTCTGGTTTTACCAATTGAGGCAATGTAGGTCAACAGAAGTTAATCTCAACCATTTTGGCAAGAGACCAAATAACTGTACTACCAGATGGTTGGTGAGAGAGTTTGCGCCGATATGTTGGGTGCGGTTGAGATTGACCTTCTGTAATACCTTTTTGTAGGACTTGGCGGCGAAGTTAAAGGCTTTCTTCTTCGAACTGACATCTGTAGCTTTACGGTCTCGAGCATCAACCCAAGATAAATATTCCGAATATTTGCACTTGTCAGCCTGAGCGCATTCTGCGTTAAACCAAGGGTGAGCTTTGCCACCGACGAAGATGTCAGAAAAAAGGATGAAGTAATCCATCGCTTGACGTATCACATCGGTTATAGCGTCTGTGCAGTTCGACGGATCTTCAGAAGAAAAGCAAACCTCACGCCAAGGATAAGATGAAAGAAATGTCGCATCTCATCCCAATCTGCTGATCTGTAATGCCATACTCGCCGGACACCGTGGGAATCTAAATTTTCTGTTACTTTCTAATTTCAAAGCACTTTTTTATGTTTTTGTTTGAATTAAAGTTAATTGATGCTATTAAAATAGTTTAATTATGTATTTATATAATATTTAAAATTAAACTTGTCTCATAATCTTTAAATATTTAGCTAGATAATATTAACCTTTTACAGATTTCGCAAATATTAGTTAGTTCCACATTACCTAACTCTAGTTACTTTTTTTCAAAAAACTTTGGAACTAAGTGAAATATAAGTAACGTGGGTCGACAATTAACTAAATCACAACTAAGTCAGATATTATATAGAGAACAATTAATTAATTTGTTTGATTGTACTTTCCGTATTATTAAACCATTTTCGTTTATCATCGTTTTTATAATATAAACTCTGTTTTATTCTCGGCAAAACAAGGCTAAACATGTAACGATCGGTAATGGATAGAAAAAGTTATAACTGTTTATATTTTCTAAAACTTTCAATGCCCATATCTCAAAACAGTGTTTTTACACTTAATGACTTTTCGCTCTACGGGGACGATATATAACCGAACCAAATTTTTAATTTTTATAGAATAAAAAGACCAGAATTATTAGTTATACCAAACAAGGTGTGAGAAATTAAGGACGTTAACTAGTTTAGATATATGTTAGTTTTTTTTTTGTTAATTCTGGAACAACATACAAGTATATTAAAGCGCCATCTATGGAATTTCTATGAAAACAGGGTCATATACAGGTGAATATGTTCGATAGATCAGTTCGAATCTTCAATTGTATTATGCGTGTCTTTGTAGATTTAATTTTTTACTTACTCCCAAAGAAAAAAACTAAGGGACTAAGATCAGTAATCTCGCCAGCCACAGCAATGTATGGTTGCAATAAAATTTTCGCTGAACTGCTGCATCAACATCTTTTGTAATTTATGGTTTTTATGAGCTAGAGTCCCATCTTGTCAAAAGAATAATTAATCAGTCGCCAAAAGCAGTTTATATAGAAGTTAATAATAGTATTTATCCAGTTGTTTAAATAGTTTATTTAAAATTTCGACATATTTAAAAGTTGCCAACGTTTTGAAATATATTATACTATCCTTCTAATAATTAAATGAAAAACGCACTTGGCGATGCCCTTCGGTCATCTGTAAAGGTTTAGTGTATGACTTATATTGTTTATTTTTTAAGTTATACATACCATTATCTATTTGAAATTAGAACGTAATGTCGTGAAGATAATGTAGGTATAGATCATAAAGTTAATATTCTAGACTAGGTATATGTTTAGATTAAATACATTGTTTTAAAATATGTAGCATTACATTACAATTTCTTATCAAGCGACACTAGGTTTTTTTTCAAAATCTACGGGTTTATTTCCTGGCTAGGAATCAAGGATGTTATGGATATGGAATTTCGGATACGGATATATGAATAACATTTTACCGGTTTCGGTTACGGATGTTAGATGATTTTCAATTTAGAAAAAAATAGATAATGTATTTACAAAATTTGACTTTGTTTCTAGGTTTTATGTGGTATTATAATCACAGAAAAACTAATTAAATAATAAAAACTGTCTAAAATGAGGACGACGCGGCTATTGTATCGGCTCAGTCAGCATAAACTAGTTATAATGTTCTTTATTTAGACTCTGTCTCTAACCGAAATCATCCGAATCTTTTTTATCGGATACGGTTACGGTTTCGGATACATTTTATTTCGGATATCCGGTAGTTTCGGTTTCGGTTACGGAGCTCAATAACATCCCTTCTAGGAATATTGATTTTTCAAAAATCCAATGATGCAGTTTTAGTTTTTATCTAAATCGGGCCTATGACTTCTTTTCCTTATTCCTCATAGTTGCGGGTTTGGCCATCCACGCCCATTTGAAAATTTCACCAGTCATCTTCAGTTCAAGGAAATAAAATTACTATATAGTACTCTATCTTATAAATATTGTAAATATGTCTGTGGAATTGTACACAGCACAGACTAATAAGATTAACGGTATACGTACGTACCATAGAGTTATGTAATAGAGGAACACTCATCTCAAACTCGCGTCACTAAAATATAAATGTGCATATGTGTGAAAAATACACTGTTGTGCGTGACTTTTAGTGATGTCAAATTCACGTCCATGTATTATCGACATGAATGTCGACTTTTCCATCACAAGTTTCTTTGCTATATTCAATTTGTTCTCTTAATTAATTATTACATGTTAAATTAATAACACCATGCTAATCCTAGTAACTTCTCTTTACTTCGCTTCTTCTAAACTTACCTTATTTGAGAGGATAAAACATAACATGATTAAACGATACTAAAGAAAACAATAATAATAATGCTTATTGGTTTTAATTAATTCTTTGATGTAAATCGATATAACTTATTGCCCTCAGAAAGGAAATAACCAACAAATTTTGGAGGTATAGATTCTTCATTAACATGTCAGTGATTTCGTAGAACAAAATAGTTGCCCTTAAAATGTCTACTGTAAACTTTGTGAGGAACCCTACCTATCTGGTTTAACATTCGAATGCATTTTTCTTTGAATTGTATTTACAGGAAACCGTGAAAAAAAATTGTCAATAAATATGAGGTCATATTCGCCGTTAACTGTCATATCATAATAATAACAAATATAAAATTCGCTAAATTTTATCAATTTAAGAAGCTAATACTATTCTAAAGCCAAAGATGCACCTTTATATCAGTGTATCTACTTTCTGTCCAATGTGCTTACAAGCTGTAACCGAAACTAAAAAGGTAAAATATGAACAAATCTAGGTCAAACAAAAAATATTTATTTATACCTATTTAAAAATTATCCACTTATCGATAGATTTTGTGCAAGTCCTACACGAAACGGTATCATTTTCACGTACACAATATCTCTTTATCTTACACATAATTATGAAAAATAAGTTATTATTCATAAAATGGAGTATTTACTGCATATTATTAATCTTAATTTATATAATTTTAAGATCAACTTCTATGAAAATAAGCATCGTGAAAGTAGTATTGCTCTATCAGTACTTACCTGTGTATTGCCTCTTTGTTTGGGTTATTGTTATAAGTAACCCTACAATTTAATACTGAACACGACACCATTATGTTTACTATTTTTAGTCTGATAAAAAATAGAAAGATTGAAGTGAAACTAATAAAATAACAAATAGCAAGTTTTTGACAGAAGAGTAATGGAGAGTAAATTGTTTGAAAACAGTCTTACGGTAAATTTTCTTGTAGCTCTTTCTCGCAAGTAGGATTTTCCGTAAAGCTCGACATCTCACTCGCACACTGTGTTCCTCTATTGCTGGTATATTAACATTATGGTACGTACGGTAAGCTCGATTGTCAATGTCAATTTTGGATTCAATGGATTTCGCGCGTACGTTTGGAGATACGGTTCTTTTCTTTCATTTAAATGTTAATATATTTAGCTTTCATTGTAATATGATGTATATTTTAAATCTATACAACTTGTTGCAATTTCAACAATTTCATTGACTTAGTGACTTAATTTGAATATTTTACAAAATGTGCGACGACGTTACAATAATGGAGGTAGACGAACTTCCAGAAGTTCCACCAAAACCTATACGATCCCCCACAAAAACCAAAACGAATAAAATGAGTTCGCATCTCCCCTGGATCGAGAAATATCGGCCCCAGACATTTAACGATATCGTCGGCAACGAAGACACAGTGTCACGGCTGGCAGTGTTCGCGCGCGCTGGCAACGCGCCTAACATCATCATCGCAGGCCCACCCGGAGTCGGCAAGACCACTACCATCCTGTGCTTGGCTCGCGCCCTTCTTGGGACCGCCTTCAAGGATGCTGTACTCGAACTTAACGCCTCCAACGATCGCGGTATCGATGTAGTTCGAAATAAGATCAAAATGTTCGCCCAGCAAAAGGTAAAATATTTCGTTAATGATTTTATATATTCTGTACTATAGTGGATATTTCGTCTTGAATAATTATTGAAAAACGAAACTGTAATATACTGGTAGGTGACACTGCCGGCCGGTCGGCACAAGATCGTGATCCTGGACGAGGCAGACAGCATGACGGACGGCGCGCAGCAGGCGCTGCGACGAACGATGGAGCTGTACTCGAGTACGACGCGTTTCGCGCTGGCCGCCAACAATAGCGAGAAGATCATCGAGCCCATCCAGTCTCGGTGTGCTGTGCTGCGCTACTCTCGCCTCACTGATGCACAGATACTGGCTAAGGTATGCTAAATTTTTTTACGATAATCACATCAAATTGCATTTCATTTAGATATAGATAGAGAAGTAGCAAATTGTACATGATATAACAGAGGTGACCAAGGAATAAAAATATATTTTCCGGTTATTTTTACTGCGACTTTTAAAACTGGGAAAAGTCGGTGGATGATATACTTGGCCAGATTTGCATGACAAACATACCAAATTGAGTTTTACAAAATGTTGATAATTATGTCATAAGTTAGTAGATGTGAAATATGTGTGCCTATGGAATTTGTTGGTTTATTCAGGATTTTAATAGCTCTTCCCATGTTGAGCTTCAATTCTGACTTACCAAAAATATGTGCTGCTGTTCTCATAAAAAGACCACTACTGTATCATTTATGTATAACCTAAGGGCTGTATTTGATGGTGTCGAACTACTACAACACTGATAGCCACTGATGCAATCAATACACACAGGTTATTGAAGTCTGCGACAAGGAGAAGCTGTCATACACAGAGGAGGGTGTGAACGCGGTAGTGTTCACAGCCCAGGGTGACCTACGTGCCGCGCTCAACAACCTCCAGTCCACTGCGCAGGGCTTCGCGCATGTGAGCCCCGACAACGTGTTCAAGGTCTGTGACGAGCCACACCCTCTCCTCATCAAGCATATGCTCGAGGCGTGCACTCGACAAGACATACATGAGGCATACAAGGTAACTTTTCCATTCATATGGACTGAACTGCTTTTTATTAGTCTGGCCCTGGTGTGGGGATGTTATGGATATGAAATTTCGGATCTGGATATGGATATGGATGTATGAATAATATTTTACCGGTTTCGATTATGGTTACGGATTTATTTTTATTTCAGATATCCAATAGTTTAAGTTATGTTTACGGAGCTCTATGACATCCCTGCCCTTGTATCATACCACTTTGAGGTTGGTACCTGTCACAGATGTATTATACTCTGGAGGGCTAAAATAGAATACCTTGTTTTAAGAGTCACTGTTGAATAAATCTGTTTCACTGTAGCAAATGATTAAAGTCAGAAATAGCAACAAGCATTGTTTCTTCTACTTAAACTTGCAGATTTATTTCTGCATATTTCTATACAACAAAATTTGTTGTTGTTAAAAGTCACCTATACTACACTGGGTGTCTAGGAGGCAATTAATAAGTTACATCATATTTTAAGAGCCAGGGAGTAGTTCAACGAATTGTGATATGTGACATGGCAGGGGGGTGAGTTATAATGATAAGCATTGTCACGTTACATGTATAAATTTAAAGTATGAAATATAAACTTTGTGATATTTAAAAAAAAAATTGAAATAGGTATATGAATAATTTTGGTACTATTTTAATTAAATAATTTTTGAACAAATGTTTGCAAATAATGTGCAAATAGTCACAGGAGAGGAAGGAGAAGTCACTCAAATATGATGACAGTGACACGACTACCGAAAACATGAAAAATTAGGTATGACGTAATTTATGAATTGCCCCTTAGTTAACGTCCGCCAGTCAGCCGGCGTGCGTCACTGTCAACAGGTAATCTCGAAACTGTGCAAGCTGGGATACGCGGCGGAGGACATCGTGAGCAACATCTTCCGCGTGTGTAAGACGCTGGATGCGTCGGAGGAGCTGCGGCTGGGCTTCATCCGCGAGGTGGGGCTGACGCACGTGCGCGTGGCGAGCGGGCTGGCTGCGCCGCTGCAGCTGGCGGGGCTGCTGGCGCGCATGTGCCGCGCGGCCTCGGGCGCCGGCTGCGACTGGTGACCCGCCGCCCGTCCACGTTAGCGGCGGGCTCGTTGCTCCCTTGCATTTTTTACTATCGTCGTCGTCTTTTCTGAATGTTCGGCGCCAAATATGTGGGTACAGTAAACAAGGGAGTCGTACTCGCTGAGTAATGGACACTTCAATACCAGTGATACCGTTGAAGTGACGTTTGCGATCGGCTCCAGGTGTTGTGAATGTTATATAAGTAACTCTATGTAGAATTCTGAATTTATGTGATACTTTGAAAGAAAGAAATGTGAGATTCGGCTGCAGATTATTTTATTTAAAATGTATTTAATCCCATAATATACAATTATAAACATCATTATGTTAGATTTAAAGTTAATCGGTATACAATACGGCCGCTGGTCCCGCTGGTCCTGTGAACGCGCGCCTCCGCCGTGCGCAGTTCAGCGCGTGCCCGCGATCAGTTTGTTGTGCTCCCCCATGAGGCTCTGTAACACACCGCGACATGTCGCGACACGCCGCCCCCGTCACACGACACGCTTCTCACGCACACTAGTTACAGAGCGAACTACATTGCCCCTTAACAGCTAACATTTAGCACCGTCGGAATGTACAAGATTACCGTCACAAAAAGATATTAAAAGACATTATCGTATTCATATTGCTTCGTCGACAAGTTACCGCTACCGTCTATGGTTTGTATGTTCACTTTTTCTGTATACAAATAATGTAAAAAAAAACTTATAAAAAAACAAAACCACGGCGCGGGCGCACAGTGGCGGTAGTCCGGTGCGATGGGGTCAGTGTATGACGCGCTGCTGCTCCACCGGCACGCCCTCGATCATGCGCTGGTGCTCCCCGCTCAGCGCCTGTCCCGCACACACGCGCACATACATTTACACGCACACTTACACCATAATCTTACCTAGCACGTACCGCCTCGCGGTGGAAATACGTAGTCCGAACAAAAACTGATGTTTACCGTCATCAACATCACCACCGCACGGGGGTCCCTTAGCGTAACGTAACCTCGCGACCGATAGCCGTATTGGCCCTCGTCTTGGTCGTGGCCGTCCTGACCGGAAGGTTCCAATGATGTACGGGTCTCTTACTGTCTGTCAATGATCCATTTATTTTTTGTATGAACTTATTTTGTAAGCGATTGATCAAAGCGGAGTTACAGCTTCGATTTACAGATGTACAGTTCAGAGAGAAAGAGATTATTGGAAGCGGCCGATGGACGGGATCTTCACGCTTTCATTTTATTGGCTAAAGCGTGTTTACGAGGGAATCATTTCATTCGTTTTGCCTAACTCCTGACCAGTAATGTTGATCTTTGTAAAAGTTGTGGACGACACCAGATGCGAGATGAACGTGCAAATGAAGACGACGCGGAAGTTCCACTACGATGCGATACTAATCTAAATTAATATTTATCCCATTAAGATTTCAATGTAAGTGCCTCATGCATCCCTTCCCTTTCAGCTGCATGTGTTACGCACCACGCCTTCGGCATCACGGAGGTTAATAGTCTACTCGTAACCAACGAAGATATGCGACGTTATAAAAATATATTTAAAAGACAACAAAGGAATTACAGAGCAGCTCATGCGACAAAACTGCAACTGCCGCATGCAGCACCAAATAAACAGCACCTCTTCGGTACACACGCGTTTGTACAAAAATACGTTGTTGCCATAACGTGCGATCATTTAAAAGCAGGTGCGACATAAGGACAGGTGTTATTGAAGAGATATAAAGGTGTTATTGAAGAGATCCACGGTAGTCTCCACGGTATCAATACACTGACGCGAGAGGGTTACCTTGAAATACTTGACAGTCTTGACGCGCAGCTCGTTGGTGGCGTCTTCGTCGCACACGAACAGCGCCTGCGCGTGTTGCTGGAAGGCGGACACGGTCCACATGTGGTTGACGCCCTCCTCCACCGCCTTGGCCAGCGCCAGCGCCTTGTGCACGCCTGTTATCAGGATCATCACCTGCGAGCGGGGCGACCGCACACGTCATCCTCCGTCCGATGGCAAATAGGTACTTTTAAACACATCGAAGTAATCGGCGTGTCTTTGATACGGCAATCCAATCTATACTCATAATTAGCTAGCGCCACCCGATGACGGGTGCGCAATGGTGTTTTAAAGGCCCGCGCCACTGGTCCTGTATTCGGTGTGTTAGGTCGCCAGGGGCACTTAGTGGTACTTCCATTTCGAACTTTTCCGAAAGAAGATTGTCCTCACGTTTAAAACTGTTTTTAGATTTTGATATGGCAGCATGTGACTCTCGACACTCACCGCCATCCCAGTGACTGACCTCCTTGGCGTCCATGACGGTGCCGACGCCGACGGTGAGCGCCTGGCGCGGCACCTTGCTGATGTCGTTGCCGAAGAAGCGTTTGTTCGCTTCGAGCGTGTCGTAGGCGAGCGTCTTGACGCGCGTGCGCGACACCAGCGAGGAGCCCGGCTCGTTGAACGCGATGTGCCCGTCGGGCCCGATGCCTGCATCATCGAGACCACCTCGTTCAGCCGCAACTCGCGAGCGCCCGTCGCGTGTTTAAATTGTACAATATCAATATATATATGCGCATTCGGTCGCGGCTCTACACGACATCGACGTCCGCGTCGTCTGCGTTGCGCATTCGTTCCGTCGATGTGTCAAACATCTCCCAACCGGCACTAGACTGTCTTCAAAATGTTATTATGTACAAATGTTTTTTGTTTATGTTAATAACCGACAAAAGAGCAGACGAGCCACTTGATGGTAAGTGGTCACCGTCGCCCATGGCCATCGGCAAGACCAAAGGTAACACCGATGCATTGTCGGCCAGGAAATGAGAAGGTAAGAAAGAAAGTCATATGCTTCTATTTTTAATTATGCTCTAACTCTGGTACCATATTTTTCTTGTACTGCCTACGTCTATTTTGACGAAAGAAGTTCTGCGTTAAGCAATACACGAGATATTCACACATATTTACCCCGACGTTATTCGTGAATCCATACGTTTTCGCAAGATTCTAGTGCGAGCTCGCACACCCCGGTGTGAGTGCGACCACTTGCCATCGGACGGTCCGTCCTGCTCGTATGCCTTCAACGAAACGATCGTTCCGCGCGGTGCAGCGGCGGCTGAACGCGA
>PDGT01000064.1:1984058-1995911 GCA_003671415.1 Megathymus violae | reverse complement strand
ATGAAGAGGTGCACGCCGCCCGCCCCCCGGATGAGGTCCTCGAAGCGGCGGCACTCGGCCACCAGGTCGGGCGCGTTCCCGTCCAACACGTGCGCGTGCGCCGGCTCGATGTCGATGTGCTTGAAGAACTCGTTCCACATGTAGTAGTGGTACGACTCCGGGTGGTCGCGCGGCAGCCCTGCGCTCCCCCAAATTATTTCATCCTCATATTGATTCGATATCGATTTTACATAAATAAAACAGTGATCAACTTGCACATATTGTACGCCAAGTGTTCCAGATTTTAGTAAATAGCAATGTCTTTGAGCGCTTTAACTCGTGTACAAGAAATATTATAAACAAGTTTTTATCAGGAATGAGTTTCTATTTCTCCAGGAGCAGACGGTCCATCACACCCACAGCGAGGGTGACCCGCCACCTGTCTGTCTCTGGACGTGTGGCTGCAGTGCGACTGCGACTCGAGTACACGATATTAAATTTGAACACTCCCGCGTACCTAGATACGTGGTTTATGATGTTGTAATGTGATAGTTGTATAAACTAATTTCGTTCATTTGTTACATAAAATATTTTATTAAAACCAATTCAATGAAAACACTCAATATTACAGAGAGTGATTTACGTTTATACCTGTTTTTTTCATTTACGAGATCCGAAATTACGGTATTTCTGGATGGATGCATTAATAAATATACTGCAATAGGTGTTGCTTAAAAAATCCAATTATTTCTTTTGCTCTATTCTCCACACGCTACAGCTATGGTACTAGTCGAAGATGCAGTATAGATGTCCCGAGTTCAGTTTGGTTGCCGAATGTTCTGTCAAACCAATTACTATCTTATATCGCACCGTCAGAATTAAAGTGACTTAACTCAGAAATTGCAATTTATGGGATATGAAGAAAAAAATTTTCAAAAATGTATGGTCTTGAGTGAATTTTAAGAGACTGATGTATGAGGTTTTCCCTTTTGCCCTTTCTCACTCATAATTCGGGCTCTTTTTCACCATGGGGTTTTAGAATAGGCTTTTTTAAGTAAATTTATAGTAAAATCTGGAATTTCAGGAATTTTGAGTTAAGTCACTTTAATTCTGAAGGTGCGATATCGAACTATGCTTTCTGTGCATTCGCTTCTTTCCACAGTACTAAACGAAGAATTAATATAAAGGTCTTGGACATCGTTTAATACATAACATAAATTGCTTTCAAATACTTGTTGTCATTTGAGTGTTGATATAATTGAACAGTTTTCCTCCTTCGACAAAGATAATTTTTATTTATTTTAATGCTTGGTTTTCGAGTGGAACGCAATCGAACAAATCATTTTCCATATTCAATCACTTCACACTAAATCACGTTCAGTGGTCTCTATTACGTCAGAGCGCGGCCACTCGCTAACCACCGTTGACATCTCGTACTGACTCGCAACCGTATTTTACCATTCCCTCGGACACCGTAAATAGTTCTAATGATTTACATCAAGTTTGTGTAAATCAGTTAAATATACTCAATAATTGCTACAAACTCTGGACTCCTCACTTATACGCTCTGTAATCAATAAACTACTCTACCGTAACTCAACTAAAGAGGAGCTCGACTCCAGACCACAAAAGATAGTAAACATCAACGCCCCCATTTTATATTTCCTGTATTTAAAAGTCAACATTTTTTTATTATTTAAAATTATCAAATTAGTCGTAGTCGAAACGGATACATGTTTGTGCAATTACTGCTAAAAAATTGTTAAAAAAAAATTATTCGTTAAACTTTGTCATATGGGTCGTGTGATATATTGAAAATTATTCTTTAACATCAAAGGAATCGATGCCCATGAACAATTGGTAAACGAATAAAATTATACGAGTAAATGTCACCGCAATAGATATCGATTTACGTGTTTAGATCACAGTTTAGACTCGTCAATACCAAGTAACTTCCTAAAAGGCAGCTTTTGGCGCCTGTTTGATTTAAGTTTCTATTTCAAACTGATCAGTTTATTTTAAAATAACTATACTATATCCAAGTCATATTGCCAAAAAAAAAATCTGGTCTAAGTCATTTGCTTTGGTAAAAGAAAAATCGTTAGAAACCTGCGAGTTCCCTACCTTCTCAAAGGTGAGTGTGATCTGCAAACTCGCACTTGTGCAGTGTGGCGGAATAAGGCTTTCATCTTTTATTGTGAGGGGAGACCTCTTCCATTCACCCGGTAGTAGGACAATTACGGGTTTTAATGATGAAAATTTTATTTGAGGATATTTTGAATCGAAGAATTACTAATGGTAGCAGCAAAGTGACGTCACATCCGTTAAGAGGGGGGGATGGCGGACAGTCACCGCAGGAGTATTAGTGTTCTGTGGTCACCGCCAAGCACCTATATAAGACGATGAGCGCTCGTCTGGAGATAGCGCCCCCTTTCCCTAAAGGGGGTCGCATCAGATGATGGCTTAGAGGCCTCCAGGCCAAAGCCAACCTCGGGTGGTGTTTAGTGGGTAGGCCTCTAGGTTTTGCGGGAGTCCCACATAACCAGCGCAGCCGGCTGCGCTGGTATGCTATGAGCATTCACCACCCCCCACCCCCGCTTTCTGGAGGGTAACCCTATCTCCTTGTCTGGACGCAAAAAAAAGTCTGGAGACACTTATATTTGTGGTGAACGTGTTAAGGGGAAACTCTGCCTGTTTGAATAGTCAATTCTGTTTAGTCTTATATTTGTTTAAAATTTATTTACTCTCTGCTTGATTTTCTATTTCGTAATTTATAAATTTCACCATTTAAACTACTCGTGATCTTAATGAAGTTCTTATTTTTATATATTTAGTCTCGTTATGCTAAGACTAATTTAATAACAATGAATTTTCGCAAAGTAACGCCTGATAAGTAAGAATTACATTGATGATTTATGGATACAACGACGGGAATACGAAATAAGATCATGTATCGTACACACAAATTTTTAAAACTTTTATTTATTAAATTTCTCCAATGTAATATCAAGCGTTCTTATCGAATATCATAAAGTACTCATCTTGTACACGCTGAAAGCGTCCGTTCAAGCAACCACCTGATCAATCAAACGAGTGCAGGACCCTCGGACGGAGGTCGAGGTCAAGATTTTGAATGCGTTGCGTAATTCGAGCAAGGTCTACACCGCAGGTCATCGTCTAGTATCCGTATTACATTCGGGTTGAAAACTACATTGTAGATGTTGTGTAAGCTACTAGTAAGTTGTTAAAAGACTATTCGCAAGAACTTAGACAGTTAGGGACGATAACAAATATGCACAAATTGAAAAATGGAGGAACAATTTGATTTGTTACGATTAGGGATGATATGGGTTTTTTGTTTCGAAGGAAGTTGACAGTCCAGTGGAAGTGACAAGGATGGAGAGGAAAAACTACAATGAATAATACTAGGATTGTTTGGTTTTTATAATATCTCGGTATATGAAGTGATGAAACGCAAAATACTTTGATTTAAAAAACAAAATAACAAATAGATTATATGGGATACCTATACATACCGACGTACTCGTCCATGTTAAAAGTGGTGACGTATTTGAAGGAGAGCCGCCCCTCGCGGTGGAAGTCAATGAGGCGGCGGTACATGCCGAGCGGCGTGCCACCCGTGGGCAGCCCGAGCACGAAGTGGCGTCCAGGGCCCGGCCCGAACTCCAGGATGCGCTGCATCACGAAGCGCGCCGCCCACTCCGCCACAACCGACGCATCCTCCAGGATTATCAGCCGCATGTTATCGCGCTGCCGATGCCGCGATGTTGCCCCGCGTTACTGATCAAACGTTGCACTCGTGTATATATATATATATATATATATACATAGAGGGTAAGTTTGCCATACGTTTTCAGATCAATATGTTTTATGTATGCTTTAGCACATGCGTGCTATAGATGCATATTTTCGATAACTATTTTGGGCAGTAAGAGGTTGCATCCACCATTAAGCCCGAGCTGATCTCCCCTGCTCTTGGTGCACCCTGCTAAACAACGGACGAAGATATGGCGAACGTTTCTTCCTGTTGGAGGTCGCTGGGCTCTGTAACACCCACTTAATCTCAACGGTACTTGGATACTTGGTGGTAGATGGATTTGCCTGCCTGGCTAGCTACCACCCTCGTTGTAAAAATGATCATTACCGTTAAATGTATCATACGGGTTTCGGTCGCAATGTCCGAGGCAGTAATAATGACGGCTCTCCTATTCCTTTTCGGTCGGCAACGCGTCAGCGATGCCTTTCATGTTACTGATGTCCACGGGCGACGCTGCCCAGGTGGCTCGTCAGCTCGGTTGTCGATAAGTTACATAAAAATAAAATATTTACATACTGCCTACACACGATAACTGTGTTTACTTCTTTTAATACCTAGGTATACACGTTTTACAGTTGCAAGGTGTACTTATACAAATATATGTATTTTGTATAAGGTTTTAAGTGCACTGACAGTAAAAATAAATAATTAACTTGAATGTAGTCTCAGCTAGTGTTATAAGCATAAACGATTGAGTACGTTGAAAGGTTAAAAAGTAATAAAATAAATGCTATAACTTAGTACGAATTCAGTATTCTTCCGGGTACATTACTTCTGCGAAGTAATATAACACTAGATATAAAAATGTCATCGGCCTTTAATACAAACAAAACAAGCAATAACAACTGTCGGATCGACCGGTATCAGCGCCATTATCAATAGTTCAGTAATAGTCACTCCTCGTCGTCCATGGTTCATCGGCAGGCGACGATCGACCACATATACTGATTTAAAACCATAAGCCTCTTGATATTTCCAATAGCATTTATGTTTTTGCTTGTTATAATTTATTGGACTTTCATCTACTCTCTCTACTGAACTCTATCAAAATGTACGAGTAATATACAGGCATAAGTTTTAAAATAAAGGTTTAAATTGTGTTGAGAGCTTATAATTCAGTCAAATAACTACGGATTGTAAGAAAATATTGCTTTTATTTTTTATAAATTAATTTTAAAACGTCACTATCATGTCGTGTCAGCGACTCGAGATTCTCATCTCGTTTTATTGACATTCGGGTTTTAATGTAGTAGGGAACAAGTTCTTTATAATTTACACTTTAAAATAAAAAAATAGGAAATTCGTTCTAATCACATTTATTTTCGATGCGTGTTCTGTTTATATAGTTTCAAATAGGCGCATACGCGCCCGGCTGTCTAGCCGGTATATATATTATATTGTTTTATATACAGCCGGTATATATATTATATTGTATTCATGTTGTAACTGATGCTATTTTACGTAAACTATTTCTCATATTTAACGCAAAATAATATTATGCAGTATAATATATTTTAATT
Organism: Megathymus violae; assembly: GCA_003671415.1. Lineage (NCBI taxonomy): Eukaryota > Metazoa > Arthropoda > Insecta > Lepidoptera > Hesperiidae > Megathymus > Megathymus violae. The sequence goes on along the minus strand of PDGT01000064.1, from coordinate 1,990,574 downwards.
CCTGATCAACGTCTCTAACCTCTCTGAGGTCACTCACCTATTTCGCACGAACAAGGACACAAGACCCGCCGCCGCCTCGCCTGTCGACTAATCGATAAGAGTACGTCGAAACACACCACACTACTGCACGGGTTGCACGCTTTAATTTAACAACTAACTTTAACTAACTCAACAGATTAATACGGTAACTAAGAAATTACGCTAAACAAACTTCAAGTCTTCAAGTCTTAACTTTAAGTCTTCAACTTGATAGACGAGATCCGTCGCAACCGCCTTCGCGTCGGTTTATGGCCAATACGAAAAGAGAGTTTCGCTAATTGGACGAAGTGCTCACAGCTATGTTCGTGTCGGTTTTAATAATAGTTTTTAACAGATTATTCTAATGGTTTCTAATCAATAAATGAATTGAAACTCTGAAATCGAATATTTATAGGCATCGTTTCATTCTGCTTTTGTGTACACTTGAAAGACGAAAAATATTATTAGAACCAAGACACCAAGTGGTGCTTCGAGACGGTTTGAAAGTTAATTTGTAAGTTACAACTCGGTGTGTAATGGTATTATTTTGAATATAACAATTTATTTACATTTGATCTCTCTAAATTTAGCATTTAATTTCGTATGCGACGCGTGAGTCAAAAGCAGTGATGAGAATTCGGCACAGTATTGCGTCTGTGAGCTTATATACATATCAATAAATCTGCTTATCATACATACGATGTTCAATGGTCTAGGTATTAAGGTCGAAAAAAAGATAGCCAAACTCGGGTAAATGATATTTATTTCTAATTGAATAATACTTATATGAGATTATATTAAAATATCAATAACAAGTCAACTATCTATCTCGTTTCTCATCTAGCTGTAGAGGAGCTTCGCGTGATGACGTCGTAGAAGAGCCACTCCTTCGACAACACCTCGGTGAATAACAACCAATAAGACATCGCTTACAAAGAGAGCTTAATTTTATATGAGAAATATTTATTGGAGTCACATGCGTATTCATACTCAGGTGGTTATATTACAATTGTAACTTTGTATAATTATACTATAAAATATAATTATCAGATCCAAGGCCCGCCGGCCGGCCGCGAGCCGCGTGCCGCGACCGTTTTCGATTGTGATGTCGAACTAATCTAAAGCAATTCACCGATCTTTACATAATCCATAACGATACGAACTCAAATAATTTACGAACGCTAAGATCAGGAATGACTTTTTACTATATTATTAATAAGTCCGCATTGCAGTTTGGAATGTAGCACTCGTGCAGGACGGGGGCTCCTCGGTGGCACAGATTCGTAGGTCACGGTTGTGTAGCCACTGCATCGCCGGTGCACGCGCGCGCGTCCGTCGCTCCTCGCTGGTGCATGCCTTACGACGAGGTGATAATATAATATAATTGTGCGAAGTTCGTAAAGTGTAACCACTCAACTTACATACATAACAGCTCATACTTGAATCGCACCAAACGACATACACGATTAATAACCTGCGGCGCGGGGACCACCTCCCCGCACTCACCTGGACCCCTCTGGACTCATCGGTGTGAGCTGCGGCGCGCTCGACCGACGGATACTAATAAATTATATAAAGGAACTTCTCACTTATAACATAACATACATTTTGTGCAAACGGATCTGATTGCTCGTCTAACAAATGCAAAAATATTAAGATTGATACATTCAATTTTGGTAGTCTCTAAAGTTTTATTAACTGGTCTTGCGCATCACCATGGATAAACCGGTACTTCATAACGTCACTGATTTAACTCCGAACACGACAGCGGCGCCGGGGCGGCACCGGGCCGGCACCGGGGCGGCTAGTGCGGCACGTAGCGCGGCGCGAACGGGCACAGCTGCACGGCGTGGCGGTAGGGTGCGGAGAGCGCGGGTCAGTCGGCGCGGACGCGCTTGGTGGGCGGCTCGCCCTCGCCGCTCCAATACGCGTACTCCGGCAGCCACTTCAGCAGCTGGGCTTCGAAAAATTCCTCCAGTCGTTTCGCGTCCTTGTATATCGGCGAGTCCGGCTGCGGGAGAAACGGAACAACCTGATTTACCGACATTTAAATTCTGCAACCTCACCGTCACCTCCGAGGCTTCACATCGCAAAAACGCACCCTGCGGCAGAATTAGGCTGTGGGTGGATATGAATCAATTAGTACAATTATCAGTGTGTATGTATTTATGTGTGTGTGTGTGTGTGTGCGTGTGTCACACTGACCGGATTGTATCTGTAGGCGTTACGAAACAGCAACCGCACGTCCGAGACGAACTGCGCCACGTGCGTGTAGCGCGCCGGCGAGCGCGGCTGCAGCTTCATGCGGATCGTGTCGAGCGACATGGGCTGCGAGATCTGCGCGAACACCGAACGTTGATTGCACACGGGAAAACAACAACAACAAAAACCTTTTGATCGTACACGTCCGTACGAATAGGTAAATAACATGGCACAATATGCGGCCCTATCGCTTAGAAGCGTAGCAGCGCTGGTCGCGTAGCGTTTTACAGACAAACTTCTGGTAGGGTTTTTTTTTTAAAGAAACAAAGGTACGTAAATACTAGTCACAATGAAATACATGGTGTCACGACAATACTTATAGTATAATTTTTTTCTCCGCGCAGTTTGGGTCCTAATAGATAAGCCGGCTAGGGCGTGAGCGTGTTGCGCGGGCGCAACGCCATTATCGATAAAAACAAACGAGTCATCGAAGGCAGGTGCGCGGCGGCGGTGCGGTATACAAAGGTGCTGCGATATTGTTATGTTATGATCATTGTTATGTAATTTGTTTCCCATCACCACCCGCACCCGGTGACTGCAAATTGATGCAATTCATTGGATGACTATGACTCTGGTGTACAATTGTAATGTAAATACATTTAGATTTAATTTTAGATGTAAGTTATTGACATTATTATCTTTTTTGCTGTTCGATTTAAACGTAAATATAAGTATTTATATTAATTTTTAATATAATTTGCTACATTCTAAACTTTTGTACTTATAGTTTTTTAATACATATGTGGGCACCTTCGTCCCACATTCATACGTATTTATGTAGTTTATAATATATATTACATACACACACTCACTTACACTTATGTATTATATTATGTTTATTCTTTATATACATTACACATGACATGTCACACACATACATACACTCACACAAGCACTCACACGCGGACTAGAACCTGGCGCGTCTTGGAGTGGACGGGCCACTTCACACGCCGATTTCTACCCACACCGGCTGGGCAGCCGCGCGGCGGTTTCGCTGCTCTCCGCGCCTCTCACATCCCGATAACGGGATGGGTCGGCGCGCGCGCTGCTCAGTCCACGCTCGCCATCAGACAGTTGGCTTTCTTTCGTCCCGCGCAGCACCCGTGTCGCTTGATCGCTCAACTACGGTACGCTTGCTAGTACATTCGCTGTGCCTAACTATGCTTGTGTTTTAATGTTAAGACTGTTTCCAGTGCTTCTATCACTCTCTCTCTCATTCTATATTCTATGTTTCTTTTCTTGCGTCGTGTTTCGTGTAGTATAAACTGTTATTGTGTTTGTAAAATAAACTGTTTATGTCCGGACCGTTTTAGTTTCTTTGTTTCGTATTACCAGCACCGACTACACTTGTGACCTAGACCACCTAGGCCACTACCATCACACACTTCCTCCTTACCATACATACATACCCAATTAATAATTTTAAAACATTATTATTCTTATTTTAATAAATACGTTGTTTTATCTATTTTTCTTTCATTTTTATCACAATCCCACATAATGACAAAAAAATACACTATCGATAACGTTTATCGACAACAATAATGCGCATCACTATGCCCGCGCATAAGGCCCGTGAGTGGGAGAGAGAGAGCAAAATACTCGCTTCACCGCTCCGACGTTTTATGCCGCAAACTGCACAGGGAAAAAAAATTATACTATATAATAGATGTATATATATGTTATAGGAAAATAATGTAGTCTATAATTAACCTATTAATGATGCAAAACTACAAAACAACATTCATGCTAAAATGTTGTATACATATGAAAAGGACGAATCACAGCGAACGAATGACTTGAAACATGTTTTATACATATAACTCATGTTTACTGATAAGTTATTGGTGTATTTGTTAAAATAACTTAATAAATTAAAGGTATTCACCGATTGAGCACGATCCAAAGAGTAACGGAAAATAATTACAAAGACAACCCCATAAACATTTGACAACCGAGGTACATGAACAGACATGAGGACTCGAGGGAAAAGTAGTGGAGGAACGGGGAGATCACGAGCAACATGTCGATAGGGAAATTGTGCCGAAGTGTCTGGTGAAGTAGCGTCGACCAGCACGAAATATAGAGAAGTAACAATATGAGTATCCCGGCGAGGTCGACACTGGCGTTGTATACCTGTATATAAGCAGTAATAACCGGATACAAAGATTTTGACGTCGCTCAAGTGTCCCGAGTTGCTCCTCTGTTAAGTGCGGATAGTCGGCATGATCAAGAATCAGACGGAGTAACGATTGGGTGAGAGCAATTTTAGTAATTGTAGGAAGAAACCTACGAAGCCTACGAATCACTGAGAACATTTTTCTGCTGACTTCACTGACTCGCGGAGCCCACGATAAAGTTCAGTAGCATTAATGTATTACAAAAGATAATCTGAGGTAAGCGGGGCCGGTCGTTGCTCGTCATTCTTTGGCTGCCGATGATGATGAGTAGTAACCCGCGCGAACGCCTCCACTCCGAGATACCCGCTAGATTATCATTTACGACCCTGATGGTTGCCGGAAGATCTTCAACTGCTATTCTTTGTCTAAAGATCTGCGAGTAATCTGCATAAAGGTGGTAAAACGAAGACAAATGAAAACTTATTGAATTGATGAAAATTGAAAAGAGAAGAGGAGCCGATACGTCACTACTATTACTACTGCTACTGCTACTCGTGGAGACCGGGAACAATATTTATCCTCAACCCGGGCTCGTTGCCGGTGACTTTGGAGCTGACTGCGAAACCGGTCAGTACCAGTCGGAGATATGTGAAGAGAAGGTAACGTAGCTAGCGAGATGTCGAAGTCAATGGTGTTAAATGAATCGCTAAAATCATGCCGCAAGCTAACACCTTGACTTGCAACTGGAACACTGCCAAAGGAATATCGTCAGTGGTTTTTAGTAACGCTGGAGTGCTACTGCTTCGGGTTAATTTTTTACATTCTGTCGACAACGCTGCGACAATACAGCTAATGTAACACTCACGGCCTACTTCAGGACGACCTCTATACGTCGGACTGCTACGAGACCCGGAACGGTTCGATTGCCCCGACCGACCTTCTCACAGCGGAATGTTTCGTACAAACAGTTTTATGCATTACAATTAAAAATACGTATATTCCGATTTAAAATTACGTACTCAAATTTAGATAAAATGAAATACAGATCCATGATCGTGGCCGCGGTCCAACGGGTCAACCTCGACAGGACGAAACTGTGAGTACGAGGAAACGAATTGACGCATTGAGCAAACGGACGAACGGAAGAATGACTGTGGAAACTTCTCCTTGCATCCTTCATCATACAAAAGTAATAAATGCCAAAAATGCCGAAAGTCAAAAATAATTTTGTGCGTGAAGCTGTCGATCAATCCTTCATGTTATGTGCACAGCTGGCTAAGAAAATGTGGTACCAATGAATAAATAAACACAGTACAAGAAAGTATGCAGAGATTCAGCACATATTAAATATTGGGCCGCGAGCGTTCACAACAACCGGTGTGGGTAAAGCGTGTATTCCGGTGACGTCGGCGTCGGGGCGAGTGTACGTGTACCTTGGAGTAGTAGTGCAGGTTGTCGGCGGGCACGGGCTCGCGGAACGCCAGCGACGGCTCGTACTGGCAGTACAGCTCGAGCGTCAGCCGCTCCACGAGTCGCTGCGCGCGCGCGCCCAGCCCGCCCTCGGCGCCCGCGCCGCTGGCCTCCTCCGGCGGCAGCTCCGCGAAGTTGACGCACAGTAGGCACTGCCACGACTCCGTCTCGCTGCAACGACGGCGACAGGGTTCGATTGCAGTGTTGGACGAGTTGCAATTTTGCGAATTGCGAATGCTGCTTAAGATTTCCTATATGTAGCTCGGCTGCATTATCTGCAGAGATGTGGTATACCAAGATTTATTCGTAATACCTTACCGGGCCCGAGGACACCACGTCGCCACCGCAGAGAGATCGAGTATGGCCGCACAACGGAACATTACCAATCCGTGCTTAAATCAACGGACCCGTGTACGTGTGTGACGCCACCTCGATGTGAACAGTGCGACATGACATGAAAATTATTCGAACGGAACGATCAAGAGTAATCACCGAACAACAGTGAGATATACACGAGTAAGTTTACGATATAAACTGGTCGGCGAGGAACTCACTCGGGCAGCTTCTCGATGGTGGGGATGTGGCAGTACTGGTGGAACACCTTGGGGCACTTGTCGCAGCACATGAGCTCCCCTCCGTCCATGCA
>PDGT01000064.1:1956947-1974304 GCA_003671415.1 Megathymus violae | reverse complement strand
CGTCTACCTTGCCGTCCACGACGATGGCGCCGATCGTCGACAGCACTGCGGCCGAACGAGCTACGTGAGTCCTATCGGTGCACTGCATTAAAACCGAGAGCAGCACCAGCGGAACGAGCGGGTTGCAACGACCCTAATCACATGAAACCTGCCATTCGCTATTTTGATTATAATTCCTTCCTTACTTCATGGTGACGTCACCAACTTGAGTATAAAGTGTCATATCAGACTTCATACCTATATGAACCCCGAGAGTACCATATAATCTAAACATATTATAATTGTATGGAGTTCGAATCCGTGACCGACTGGCTGGCTGGCTCGCCGGCTGCACGTATCGTGCGAAAGCCATTGAAAATATTTAGATAATGTTTGTAGAACGGACTCCCGAGAGCGTGAGCCAACAAGGTCGTGTAGTGTGTGTAGTGGTGTGTGTGATGTGTGCACGCACCGCGCACGAGGTCCGGCAACTTGTCGAGCGCCAGCGCGATGCGCACGGGGATCTCCGGGTTGGGGATGTCGGCGCGCCGGCTCTTGATGCGCTGCAGGTGCGCGCTCACGGCGCGCTTGCTGTACAGCACAGCCGTGTCGCTGCCCTGCCGCGCAACGACCTTCGGTTAACTAGCTTAGTGTGCACGCAGCCGGATACAGCTAACTGTGCTCTCACACACACACACGAGGATACGTATAAAGAAGCTTCAGTTGGAGTTTGGATGGAGTCGTTATTCGAATTCAAATTCATCATGTAGGTAATCAGTAAATATCTTTACGTCATTTTTTGCTTCTACCACCGTTTCGAAAAGGTGCTTTAACAATGAGGAGAAGAAATCGCGAAAAAACTCCTCAACACTTCTTTTAAACAACACATGCTACTTACCCAAGTTTATACCTATGCGGTACTGGTTTCGACACTATTATTTCAAGGCATCCTTGTCATTCATGTACTCATCTATACTATAATACCCTTTGCCTAAAAATTGTGTTATAATGCGACGCTTTAAAGTCCCTGTGGGCAACTCGCGTATCAACTTAGGAATCTTATTGTAAAAACGAACTCCAAGCCCCATAAAGGAACGCTGAATATTATACACAGGTCACACTAAAAGTTTCCGGAATTGACCACTTACATAAACAATATTTAAAAAGTTATCACTACATTTAAAAATGGAATTCTTTAAAGGTAGAATACAAGTTGTTTCATCAGATTATCAATTGTCTTCACAGTGTGGCGTCATTTTAAAAATTAGGTGATTACAATAAAATGGATTTAACTGGGGAAAATTTTCGTTGCATGATTTTTATACGATTTTAAGTGTAATTTGACAGCTCAGGAGAGCCTCGTTCGACTTTAACCTGCTTTTGGCGAGGAAGCACCATGCAAGACAACTATTTATAGCTGGTTTGCAGAATTCAAACGCGGTCGTGTCGATTTCCATGATGAAATTCGTGAAGGTCGCCCGTGCACCGCTGTGAACCTCAAAAACATTGACGCTGTGCGCCGTATGATCGAAAGAGACAGGCATGTGACCTACCATGAGATCCGGACGTCTTTGGCCATAAGAATGAGTCAAATACAGTCAATCTTACACAAACATGAGAAAGCTGTGTTCTCGATGAATCCCACACAATTTGACTGATGCTCAAAAAACGGAGCGCATCATCTGGTGCCATGCTATGCTTGTTGGTGTATGTTGTTCGTTGGAAGGGGCTTCAAATTTGGTGTGGAACATAGTAACAGGTGACGATTCCAAAACAAAGCAGCAATCGAGCGTATGGCTCTTTCGAGATGAGACGAAGCCAATCAGTAGCGCTCGTAAAAAGTGCCTCAAAGCGGATGATTGCTTCTTTTATTAATAAAACTGGACACGTGGCAACTGTTGCTTTACAAAATCGTCGTACCGTGAATAGTGACTGGTACACGACCATTTGTTTACCGGAAATTATTGACAAAATCCGTGAAAATAATGGTAAGCGCCGTATCATCTTGCACCAAAATAATGCAAGTTCCCACACGGCCTGACAGACAAATGAATTTTTGAAGGCGAAAAACGTACAACTTATGAATCATCCAGTATACAGTCCTGATCTGGCACCGCGTGACTATTTCTGTTCCCAAAAATCAAGAACCAATTACGCGATCAACGGTTTTCATCACCAGAAGAGCATGAAAAACATGTATCTGACGTCACCACGGAGGAGTGGCACAAATGTTTTCAAAATTGGTTCAATCGTATGAAAAAGTGCAATGATGCAAAGGGAGAATATTTTGAGAAACAATAAATTCATTTTTGACCATTAATGGTTTTTTTTCAATTATTGATTCCGGAAACTTTTAGTGCGCCCCACGTAGCTAAGACCATCCTATACGGAAATATTAATATTTATGGAGAGATTAATAAAGTACACGCATTGTGATTTAAAAAATAATGTATAACAATAAACGAAGTGCATTCCTGATTATCGAACTTGGTTAAATGCAGAACGTACACGGAGAGGTCGACCGGGCGCAGTGCTTCAGCCGCAGCGACCGACGGGTCGGTCGGAGCCTTTAAAGATATTATAATAACTATTTATAGATTTGTAACGCATATTGATCGCGGAGCGTTAAACCCTACATTTTATAATGTTCAATCGAGTGACCGATTGAGTCGAATGGTTTATTTTTGAGTTTCGAACTTTTTACACTAACACGTTTCGTTGTCAGTACGCTTTAACGTACGTGAAGTGTGCCAATCGACGCCCAGCCGGAGACAGGCCACGACCTTCACCCATCCCGAGGCGAGCGCGGCAGTACCTGTTCGAGCGCGCAGTTGACGAACTCGACGCAGTGGTCGGTGATGGCGGCCAGCTGCTCCAGCGCGTCCTTCTTCTCGTTGAGCGTGCGCTGCTTGCCGTCGCACACCTCGTTCAGCCGCAGCACCAGCTGCTTGCCGCGCGTGTTGATCGCGTTCGTCAGCCTGCCGACACACACGCACACATGGACGCCCCGCGCGGCGGCGGCGGCGGCGCCTGCACCTGCGCTACCTAGTTTTATCCAAACGGTACTCGTGCACGGATCCTTGCCCGCCTGGCTAGCTTCCGCCCTCTTTCTCAATCACTCAGTTCAAATCTAAATCAATCATGGACGTTCAAGAGTGTTACTATTATATCAGTATTATTATTAAGTCATTAATATTATTACTGGTAATATTATCTTTCCGTGAAGCCTGCCCGGCTAGCTACCACCCTCCTGCTCGAGTCACCCGCCAAACGACTCGTCGTGTTCCGGCCGGGGGCTTGAGAGCCAGTTCTTTCTTTCTTACCTTCTCATTTCCTGGCCGACAACGCATCAGTGATACCATTGATTTTGCTGATGTCCATGGGCGACGGTGACCACTTACCATCAGGTGGCTCGTCTGCTCGTTTGTCGGCTATTAATATAAAAAAAAAAGATTATAATTTCGCGAGGCCTCACCCCTCCCTCTCCCTCGGACGGCAGTACTCACTTGACGACGGTCTGTGTGATGTCGTGCACCAGCGCCTTCTTCTTGTCGGCGATGAGCTGCTGCCGGTCGCGGATCACCTTCATGGCGGACCCCAGCAGCACCCGCTTGTAGCTCACCTCCGACAGCAGCGCCGCGATGCTCGCCCGCGCCTGCGCACGCACCCCGCCGTCACTACCGGTACCACCGGCACCTCGCTCACGACCCACACCCCCACCCGCCTCCGCGTCGCGTCAGCTACAGAACTAAAAATCTTCCTATCTATCACTCCGTACATGTGATATGTAAATTTGACTCTGCGTCAGTGTGGGATCGACTCTAAGTTTATATTTTAATTTAAACTATCTGTATTATATTTATATTTTAAAGTTATATAATATTTACTTGTTGTCTAAGCCATCAACGGCCGATCAATACGCGATCACATCGACGTTCTGTTTGCACTAAATATTTTCTATAGTACTGTAGAGTAGGCGACGCGGCGGGAGTGCGGCTGCGTGACGCAGGCATCTATATTAATCTTCGACGATTACAAGCATGTATTTTTCAGAAACAATAGCTACTTTACGAAATTATAGTATTAATCGATGTACAAACTAGCGACGCGCACGGCTGACGTCACTCGGCTCGTCCTGCGGTGGTGCCGTCATATTGTTTTGCATGAATAATTTCATAAGCACGTCGAAAGTTATCTTTATACGAGTGTATAAAGATACCTGGAATACTCCCCCTGATCACATACATGTTGGCCGAACAGGGTGTAGTAAGAGGCGACAGAAGCCGACCTGCTTGTCGGTAGGGCTCCGCGTAAGGATTATATTATCAGTATTATTATTAAGCCATTAATATTATCATTGCTATTATGTCCTTCCGTGAAGCCGGCCTGGCTAGCTACCACCCTCTTGCTCGAGTCACCCGCCAAACGACTCGTCGTGTGCCCGCTGAGGACTCGAGAGCCAGTACTTGCTTTCTGATCTTCTCATTTCCTGGCCGACAACGCATCAGTGATATATTTGGTCTTGCTAATGTCCAAGTGCGACGGTGACCACTTACTATCAGGTGGCTCGTTTGCTCGTTTGTCGACTGTTACCATAAAAAAAGTGTAAGGTAGAGTGACCTGCGCCGCCATCTCGGTGCTGAACTGGTACTTGTGGTCGCGGTGGTGCTGCAGCTGGCAGTCGCGGCACGTCAGCCGGTCGCACGTCTCGCAAAACAGCGACAGCCGCTCCTAAGACAAACACAAACGCGCGCGCGCGCGCGCGCGCGGAATATTATCAACAGAATGTCAAACTGACAGGAGTGATGTAACGAAAGAATTGCTCCCAAATTTGTTTTTATATGGTCATTTGATGATGGTCGATTATAGGAGTGCAGGTGGCTCCCTTTACAATGGCCGGAGCGATGCAGTTTGGCCCCTTCTTATGGACCCGTCGTTGCGACCACTCGCCGTCAGGCGGCGGGGCTGGTATTTTGTCGGCTCCCATGATATGGAAGAAGTCGACGGTGTATTACCTGCACGTGGTCGCGGCAGAACATGTCGTGCGCGGCGCGGCCCGCACCCTGCGCCGCCTGCAGCTCCGACAGCGCCTCCTCGCGGGACTTGATCGTGTGCTCCTTGGTGATCTTCAGCCTGAAACGTAACACGTTTAACGATACACACACCGAGAGCAACACACACCCGGTCACACAGACGGTCTCCACCACCGGAATACGACAGTACTACAGTAGATTAAACCTGTGTATAATGGCTAACTCGGGTCAATACAATCGTAAAGAGAAAGCACAGCTATGGATGCGCGATGCTGTTAGTACGTATAAATTATTGTTGATGGATACCATTATTTCCAAACAACACATTTCTAACACTCACAAAGGAATAACAGAAAAATACTACTATACCATATGTTGTCCATATGACTCCGACAAACATCGGTCACGTTAAAGGTGAAACTGTGACTCTTGTCACAATTACACGTGCAGAGTTTTAGCAATGTGGTTTACATAAACGTGATACAGACTTATATTTCGTAACGACAAGCTATCTCCGAAGTTAACGGAGATCAACGTACCGTGTGTAGGGTGACGGTACGGCGTTAGGTCGAAAGGTTAGAAATTCAACATACACGCGGGCGCTCTGGTATTAAAACGAGTATATCTCTGATTTTGACAACTACGTGAGTACAATACACTTTTTTATGAAGCGAGTTATTTATCGCTCGGTGTTTTTTCTGTAGAACAAGTTGTGGCCGTCGGCGGCGGGCACCTCTGGTGAGCGCTGACGCAGTTGTCGCAGATGAACTCGGCGCAGTCCACGCAGTAGCTGGTGGCCAGCTCCGTGTCGTCGCAGCTGTTGCACTGCTGGTCGCCGCTCGCCACGCCTGCCGACGACATGCCGGTCAGTTTGGTTTTCGGACGCGGTGACGCGGTGGTCAAACAGATTTCAGCTTCCCGACTTAACGAACACTGGCATTATTGTTATATATTATGTACACCGGACACGTCGTGTTACAATACAACAAGTACAATAAAACAATGTAGCGATGTACATTTCATCACCACCAATTATCTTACAATGGTAGGTGAAAAAGTTAGTTGAATAGCGGGGATGCTCAAAATGTTGTCCTTGGTCCCCCGCCGCAAACGATTTCGTACATTACTGCACGCGTCGCATCAGATGGAACTGAATCCTAACCCCCCTCCCCCCTCCTACCTCACTCCTAACAGCGAATTGTCGGTATCGGCCAGAAAAGTTATAGCGACATTATATTACGATTGGTTTTACAAGAAAAGGATATCTCCATTACGGGAGTGTACCATAAATAAATAAAGCACACGTGAAGTGGAAGGTTATTTATTATAATATATAAGTGCATATATTAGCTTTCGACATCCACCCAGGAGTAGAAATGCTTGTAATATCACAGCTTTCAATATGAGCTCGGTTATTGATATTCACGAACAGGTTAACGTCTCTGAACACCTAGCATCCGTCGACAAGTACTCAGTGACAAGTAAAACCACCCAAGTGTACCTACCGTTTGTACCAGACTGCTCGAGAGCAATTTTCTCGAGCACAAACCGCTGGTCGATCATGTTGGACGGCTGGCACTGCAAGCGGCACGCAGGGCACGTGATGGTCACGCACTCCGCGCCTGGAAACAACAAGTGGACAGTGAACGCTAACACGATCACGTATGTATTAATTATCCTTGCATTGCAAATGCCATAGAGTACTGTGAATCATTTCCATCGATTATTACCCTATCATAACCAATTTATTTGATATAAAATTAATTTGATAACAAACACTGCGTCAAATGAGTTGGAAATTTTCTCGATATCTCGTCGTTACCGTCACTGATACAGTAATTTTCGTCTCTTCTCCAATATAAAGCCGTCATAAACAGCACGACCTACAACTACGTCGTTAGGTCTATTTTGACACGGAAATAAGTGAAGGTTGTAAACTATAACGCTGGCTGAGTAACGGATAGCCAGAGTTGTCACACCGTTGACGATAGAACAGTTTAATAGATTATAAATGCATATAGGATTCGAACCAGGGTTTTCCATATGGGACACCGACACTCAAACTGTTATACTATAATCGCTAATTAGAATGATCGTACCTAAGAAGTCCCTGCTCCCGGCTAGCTTCTCCTCGATCTTAGCCTTGATGCAGGGCTCGCAGGCGGAGTGCAGACACTCCATGAGCTTGGGCGTGCCGTCCACCTGCGCCAGGGGATGTTGGCACAGCACGCAGCGTAGCGCCGAGAAGGGCGCGCGGCACGCGGGGGACGCGAGTGAGTCTGCGCTCTCGTTGGCCCCCGCGTCCCCCTTGTGTACCTCTCCGCCACCGTCACCGCTCGTACCTGCCACGGTGTCGCTCAGCTGCAAAAAATGATATAAATTATCATTTTAATGTCATTCGAATTGATTTCTTCATGTGGGTGGTCAGTAATGATACACTTGTACATTTTTTTTACTACCAACATTTCGAAAACAGATTAAATTTAACAAAATAATTATAAAGCAATTTTGTACTACACTGAACTTACGTAGTTTCCGTTCTGACCCTTTAACAAATTCTTGAGGTATATATAACTAAAAGATTATGACTACACTGAGATAATAGTAATGAACATATTTTTATTTTTACTGGTAAACATAAACATAGTTGACAACCACGCCACACTAACTGATAATTTTGGGGACTAATGAATCCATGACAACATATGATATGAAAGCATCTATGAATATAAAAAGTTAATAAAAAGTGTAGTCGTCACAATCTAATAAGCCAATTTTGAGTTCATCATCATAGCGACACTATAGATGTATTAACAAATTGATACACCATAGAAACCAATTTGAGTTTTAAGGCTTTCTCATAGTTTTTAATTAAACTATAAAACCTAAAGACCCTAAAATTTAGCTATATACAAGAAACTGAAAAGTTGTTACCGTTTTGTTTCCACTAACTGCTCACCATTAGGTGACATGTCAGCCAATGTAATGCTGACAGCAAACATTAGTTTTGTAGGAAAAAAGACTCAAATTATTTATTAATTCTCTGATGAAGATTCAAGCTCATTGGTTGACCTACCCTTACCCGTATATATGATTAATACATTTTCAATTGTGTTTATTATTTTTATTGTATAAGAAGTACATTTTTAATTTCTGTTTGATTTTTAAGAAAATAATTATACCACTAATGATTTAAAGATTACACAAGGTTAGCTTGCTTTCATGAATAAGAACTGTCAAATTGAGCCTTGTGTGTATGAAATTGTGACTACTATAATGAGAATAAATTTAAAACTGTTATATTGATAAATAACAGAGAAGCTATTATAATATTAAAAATACACCTATTGATATCTCTTCAAGGCCTTGTAGCTCAGTTGGTAGTAACTCTGCCTGCATAGCGAGAGGTCCAGGGTTTGACTCCCAGCTAGGGTATACTATCATGTGACAGATAATTGTTTGTTCTAAGGTTGCATGTAGTTTTGATGTCATATATATATGTGTAACAGAATTAGTCAAATTTGTCAACTTACATCAATTAAAGATACATAGTTTTAAGTAATAATGTATTCAACATAAATTGTATTATTTTTATAACAGATAAATTTATTTAATTAGGGATAATAATAAGTTTAAAGAAAGTGTGTCCTTGAATTGTGCCATTCTAGTCTATAATAAAGACAATATTTAATACACAAACACTCCGTTTAATTAAACATAGTTACAATGTATTTTTTGTTCATTATTCATAATACAACAAAATCAAAAAATAAAACAAAAATTATTGTTTAAATGCAATGAACTTAAATTGATCATATTTTACAAAAAATATACAAAAAAAGTTAATTTAGGCCTGTTTAAGTATTACATTTAAAGAAGCGTTTATTTTGGAGTAGGAACTACTTCCATTCCTACCATTCTTCAGTTCTAGCTAAAACCCCCTGCTCAAGATAGTCTCTCAGTTGAATTCTAATGCTACACATATAAGGTAGTGGAATTATTCACTCAAGTGTCTAAACATCATGTACATGCTAAAAATTAACTGTTAAAGGCTTTAAGCTTGTAACAGCTGCATCACTGACTGTTAGTAAACCAGCAGCTTCGTCTTGACTGCCAATGCAACTCAGACTTGTAAATTAATATAGGGGGCAGTGACCACTTACTACAACTCGGCTCCTCTAGTTTGCTGGTATCTACCATAAAAAAGCTGAAACATAAACAATGTTTACCCAGTGTGGTATCACCACTATATATAACAAATGTGGAGTTCTATCTTAGTCTCCAGCACCAGAAGTACATCAATAGACAGTCTTAAATAGAACTGCAATATTGTTTAATGTATTGCAGTGGTCCCCTAATCTAGGACTGCAAGTCAACTAGATACTCCCAAGGTAGTTAAAAAAACATGGCCATTTAGAAATACTAAAGTATTGACAGTGTGTTTTAATTTCTCACTTCAGTGAAAATAATTCATGTTAGCATACAAAACACATTGTAAATTATCAGGGCCATACATTGCTGACCCTGGAGACGGAAGATGTTCCGGCGTCAGGTAGGTCATCGGGCGCTTCCTCTTTGATTGTGACTCCGAGCAGAGGCCCTAGATCCATCAGAGCGCGCTCGATCTCCTCCCCGCAGTCACCACTACCCTGGAAATTACTGTTCTCCATAGTTTTACCACTCCCCTTGGCTATTTCACCCACGCACAAAACATTTTCATTATGGAAAAGTCACTCTTAAAACTTTCACTCGCCAGCCTCGACGCCCGCGCACGTCAACATAACTAATTGAGCACTTATTTATTACGAGATGCACCTATGGAAAGCGTCTCCTGTGCTGTCAGGATATTGCAACATAAATACTGATAGTTATATAGATAACTGTCCTTACATTTTTCACTTTACTGCATAGTTAATTTATAAGGTTTTACAAATATGTAATAAAATTTAATAAATCCCTTGGAAATTACATGCGTCCTTCTCTTGCTTTCGATACCATGAACGAACTATAGACAAAAAAGCAGAATTTTATGTAAAAAAATATAGATGTGCCATTATTATTTTACTGAAACGTTTGCCTATGGTTTTTGAAGTCATATTTTTGTTCTTATGCGATTGTGGAATCTTCATTTATTTATAGAGATGTCTTTAATCGACAATTATAAATATATAGTTATAAAAGAAAAGCTAATAAACGTTTGAAGGCAAAATGCAAAAAGAAGATAAATTCATGCGGTGAATGATATAATGTTATACAGCTACAGAGTACATTTTTATATACCGAAATATACAGCGTTGACATCGTTGTGACAACGTTGACATTAGTCGGCCGACACGAACGCGTACGTCAATAATCTCAAAAATGGCTGACACGGGGCCAAGTAAAAGCGATATTGAAGCAGTTTTTCAGAGGTTACGTTCGATTCCAGCTAACAAAGTGGGTATATTTTGGTACCTTAATTATAACAGCAAAGAAGTTAAGTGATTTTGTTAACTATATTTGCGCGGACAGGTATGTTTCGACTGCAATGCGAAGAACCCTACGTGGTCGTCGGTGACGTACGGAGTGTTCATCTGTCTGGACTGCTCGGCTGTTCATCGCAGCTTGGGTGTGCATCTTACGTTCGTACGATCAACCCAACTTGATACCAATTGGACATGGAAACAACTTCGGAACATGCAACTTGGCGGGAACGTCAATGCCGTAAGTATCTACCTTTAATCTTCTCAAGATAATCCACCAATTAGTTGCAATAATCATAAATTTAAGGTAATTCTTAATATGACATACTAAACCCTTATGTTAAAACACATACTTATATATTTTTCACATTATTTATAATGATCATGAAGACAATTTCTCTTACTTTATAAATTAAGTAATAATACAAAGTTGGGGAAATTGTGTCGTAGTAGTAAAATTGAATAGGTCCATTAATTGTATGTTCCTTCTAAGCAACAACTATCAATGTTTCTGAATTTAAGGTAGTAGATCTATTTAAAAGTTATATAATGTTATTTCAGACTCAGTTCTTCCGAACACATGGCCTGGTTACAGAGGACGCCCGGCAGAAATATAGCTCTAGGGTGGCACAGATGTACAAGGATAAGTTAAATGCCTTATCAGAGCAAGCTATGAAAACTTACGGCACTAAGGTTGCAAGATAATACAAAGTTTTAGTTTTATTAAGCTAATGAACAAAAAGTTATTTGAGGACTGTTTGCAGTTGCACATAGAGCCGGCTGCTGCTGACGTGAAGGGCAACAAAGAGCCTGAGGTAGATTGGTTTGCAGAGCATGGAGACACTAACATTAACCAGAGTGCCCCTGTGCAGGTAACACATTTATCTGCCAGCTCATTTTGCCATATTACTATTTCCTTTATTAACTATATGATGTTTATCTCGAAATCACTTAAAGCATGCAGCTTTTCATAATAAAATTATTTTGATACTCAAATTCATATTACAGCTGTGGTTATAGTAATAATTAGTAATTGGATTTTTGTTATTGTCATGTTTCAATATGTCTCCATTGAATAGATTTTATATATTACATGTAGTTATTAGATTCATGTATATTATATGTAGTTATTCAAAACATGTAACACAACTTATCTATGTAGTATCTTCAAAGTTTAAAATAAGAACTTGTGTTAATTAATGGGGGTTGATTTTTTGGACCTCATCAACCCACTATGGGAATCCCTGTACTAGACTAATGAGGTGAAACTTAAGTGAATTGTTAATAAACAAAGATAATGTGGAAATGACATAAAAGTTTAATTTTTATATTATTGGCTCACGCCAGTGTCGTCTCCAGGTGCGTACACCATCAAGTATGCGGCAAGTCATTTGCTACTTTTTCAAATGTTACACAATGTTAATGGCAAGTGTTAATATTAGCCCATAACCCATTTAGCAATCCATCGAAACTTCTGCATAGTAGCCCTCAAAATTTAAGATTGTTATGTATCCCACTACATCAAAGTGTCTCTAAGGGACCTCTACGCATTGAACTCGTGTCTTCACGCAAGCCTTCCAAATTACCGGATTCATTTATATCTCGCACCAGTGAAATTTAAGTTTATATATAACAATATTATTAAAAATTATTATTAAAGTTTGTATAGTGACATATAACAATATTTTTTTTATTATAATCTGTCTGTACGATGTGTGTGTCCATGCGCCGTGGCAGACGGCGCGTAGCCAGCCGGAAGGTTTGAGCTCGGAGGCGCGGTTGTGGGGCGCCGCAGACTCGGCGCGCTCGGTCTCCAAGCCTGCCGTCCGGAGGAGTGGAGTAAGTGCACAGCAATGCATATCAACTTAACACTGCCGTGCTGAAGTGTTGTAACGTATTTTACTTTACATGCGTGTCCTATCGCAATATACCTAAATCATATTGCAAACCTTTTTGCACAAAATTATTTCATACTTAGTTTGTTTACATTCTTAACCTCACCTTACAATTTTAACTTTAAATTAACATTTATCGTTTTTGACAAGGCTGTCAGGCTGTCGGTGTCGATATTTCGTTGTCACTGTTAACTTATTAGACAAGCTGTCACTTGACGTTTGGCATCTATTAATTTCGGAACTAATTTGAGATGGCACTTATGCGCGTTGTTTCGTTGCAGTTATTGATATGCAAGTTAGTTACTCTATAATCTATGTTTTTCATTCGTTTAGGCTGAATGGCTTGATGCCGAGGTAAAATATCTTAAATTTTTAAGATGTTGTCGTTGCCGATTTGTTAGTCACTTTCCGGCCGATCTTCGAAAGTCAAATACATTCGTAATGTGAATTTTCTACTTTTTCTTCTATTTTAATTTAATTTAAAAAATAATGTAACTGTACTCGGAATTTTAATTCGATTCCAGATTTGTCAATTTCAGTGTTGCAACGTTATGACAAGTACTAAATAATGACGTTGCGAAATTATTAGATACGGAAATTGAATATTTCCGAATCGATTCCTCTCGTTTATAGTAGTATATCTAAACAACTACTACTTTAATAGAAACTAACTATATCAGAAATTAAATATTTCTGAACGGATAATTTAGTTATGACGATTAATTTTATTAAGGATCTGAGAGTTTTCTTTAATAATTGTGTGTGAAATAAATAAAAAAATGTGATCATGAAGGAACATGAGAAATAAAACAAATAGATATATTATGGTAATATTTTATTTTATAAATCGTATTTATTTAAAATATTATAAAATATTAACTTTTTATAAAATAAAGCAGTGGTTACTAATTAATAAATAATTATTATGAATAATTATGTATTTATTTAAATAAAAATCAATAATTTAGTCTTTAATTGGCACACCAATATTATGATTACATAAACATAAAACTCGATTGTTTATCGATTTTTGTGTTCATCACTAAAGTATTATATGTGATATCATTATTTTACAAAATGACAGTAGCTAATGTCAAATGTGGAATCGAATTATAATTCCGAGTATAGCCCTCGATTTAGAAGCTATAATGCTTGCTGTTACATTTAATTTATCAATTTTGTTGTGGATTCCCTATATAATGAGCGATTAACTTTGCCTCGTGGTAAGTTTCGTAAAAATATTTCGTCTCAAATTTAATTTCCAGTTCGAATTTACATTTCATGTAGTCTATATATTCTTACAGGTTTCCAATTGAGTATCTTTTGTTGTAATTAATGGAATATTTTGTGAAAAACACCGGATTTCCCGGGTAAGTTGCATTGGCAAATCTCGTAATTTGCAATTAGGTGATGACTCGGTTTCGAAATTAACGTTGTTTTCTCCTTTGTCCACAGTGTTTTTTATTTTTATTTTTATTTTTTTCAATCTTGGACAGGCTTTTAAAATTTTCTATTTTCAATAAAATAACTTTTTTAACTACTACAATGGATCATTTCGACACCATTATGCGGCGTCACTGCTGCCTACCTTCTTTTTGAAACAACGGATTGCCGGTACCTACAACATGCGCTAGGACACCGCACCCACCTTTATTTTCATCATTTTTGTTTAAAATCTCATAATTTTTGGATTGCTAAATTCTTGTATGTAATTTTATTTTCATACAAACTGAAGATCTGGGCATTCAACATAATTCAACACATATGATTTAATTTAAGACTAGGTTAATTTATTCCGGTTAATCTTAAGTCTGTTACTGTTGGCAAATATTTCTTATTGGAATATCTTCCACATTTATTTTTATATAGGATGGATTAGGCCATCCAGGCACCCAAAATTTACTAGTTTTAAACTTTGTTGTTGACAAAAATTGATATAAATTGTCATAATTTAAAATTATTAATGTAGATAATGTTTATTACCCTTTTTTGGCAATACTTGTAAAATCATTTAAAAATTAACCATAATGGTTGGCAACTAAATTAAATATCACAGACAAATTTTTATGTACTGTTTTTAGATACTAATAAATATTTGTATTGTAATATAAATAAACACTTTAGTCCAATGCTCTGCTCCAGTGCAACTTTTTGTGTATGTGTAACCCCATCACACCTACTTCACCTCATTACTCACTTAAATAAATATATATATAAACTTATATTTTTTTAATTTTTATTTATATTAAAGTGTTACTTTCATTTTGTTACTAAATAGTGCCGTGCTCTTGTCCATTGCAATACAGTAACGGAAATGGAAGTAGTTTGTTGTATTTTGCATATTTTATCATCATCCATTGCACCATAGTTATGGCGGAACAGCTGGTATNTGTTATTATTTTATCATATATTATATCTGTTCTTGCAGGTAAACTATGTAGGTGAAGTTATGCTATTAGAAAGATAAAACAGTTTTCAGACATAGAGACAGCCAGACTTGTTTATTTTGCGTATTTTAATTGTCGTATATCTTATCTTATGGTATCCTAATGTGGGGTAAATCAGAGGACATTGATTTAATATTTGCATTGCAGAAAAGAGCAATCTGAGTTACAACAGTGAATATAGTCACATGACTCTTTAAGGGAATAATTTAAAGAAATAGGTGTAGCCTGTCAATTTATTTATAGTAATTTGGTATGTATGTATAACAAAAAATTTAATATTGTTACGAAGCTTCTCGAAGTCGGCAGGCTTACGAAGTTTCTGGAAGGGTGGCCGACCGTTACGGAGAAAGACAATGGAGGCAATAAAAGAGAAACACAGGTAGTAATAAAAACCACCTGGGTCACTTCAGGCCAATCTGGCCCGAATGCCTTAGGCAAAAGGGGCGAGATTGGCGTACGCCAATGAGGGCCGAAACGAGGGTGTTTATCTGACCCGCGATTGTTATGTCGATTTCCGGGAATTATTGTTGTTATCGTTTATTTCAACGAAGGGCGTGGAAAAATCTGGAAGCCCGGAAATCGGTATAAATAGCGGGCAGGGTCGCCCACGGGGCATTCGGTTTTCTAATACGAAGTGAAGAGTTCACTCCCTACGAAGCGAATACCTTGCGATCTACGAGTGTAACTGTGATTGTGAAGTGCGTGTGAAGTAAAATAAAGTCTCTGCGGAACTATTGTGGCATTTTTACGAGCCTACGAATTCTGACACGTAACAATATGTACAAGCAGTAAAGTGATACACCGATAAACTGTGAGTTACCTATTGGAATTTTTAAGCGACGCGTTAAAAGCACAGCTTGTAGGTAAAGGATATATATATGTTATATATGAATATATTAATGACAAGGTCGTCTGGAAATAACAGGGTCGAACCAGTACCACACCGGTTAATACTTTGTAATTGTCATACGTTGTTTTAGATGTGCTGAGGAGTTTCTTTCGCCGCTTCTTCTTAATGTTAAAGCACCTTTTCGAAATGAAATAATTGTAATAATTGAAATTTTATGTGTTTCATTGTAAAATTCATTGTATTTCAATGGATTAGAAAACGGGTTAGCTCTTAGGGTCCATAATATTTTAATTTGTTTTCCTAACAGTTGGGTCCTCGCAAGGGCGGTCTCGGTGCCACGAAGGTCGCCGCCAACTTCGAGGACATCGAGCGAGAGGCCATCATGGCGGAGAAACTTAAAGTGGAGGTAAAGACGTACGAGATATGATTGGGTACGACGCATCTGATCTAGTTGAGATACTGTTTAATGCTAACTTAAATGTTACAGAGAATCTTAACCTAACACACTTACACACACACAGATCATTACCATAGTTATATTCTTACTTACAGTAACAATGACGATGTTTTTGGGAAAAGACTAAAAGTTGTCATTCTTTTGGTACTGTCAGATGAGAAGGCGGGTCACCACAAGGGTCACTTATTGATGGAATTAAAAAAAATAGTACGTAAAAACGTTGTAAAAATACGTAAACACATTCCTTGATTGATACCTGTAGGGAAGGTGGTAGCTGGACAGGTAGGTAAAAGAAGTTTACCGTCTCTACTTAACTGGATGGTGGTGGTGACCCAGTGACCTTCAATAGGATAAGCCGGGGCGCCATAGTCGTCAGATAGTAAGGTGCTCCACATGCAGGGGTGGTTTGCTTTGACTCGAATCAAGATTTTTTGTTATGTTAATAGCTGACAAACGAGCAGACGAGCCACCTGACGGTAAGTGGTCACCGTCGCCCATGGACATCAGCAAGACCAAAGGTATCACTGCGTTGTCGGCCAGGAAATGAGAAGAAGATATGAAAGGAAGTTTCTTTAAGTAAGCAATATACATATTGGAGAACATACATATAACGGCTTACTCGCGTGGTAGTGTAGTTTGATTTGGTTAACTTGTTACTGATCTATGACGATTAGTGTATACAACGTGTGGTGCAGGCGAGCGCGGGCACTGGCGCGGTTGCGGCCACGCTGGAGGAGGTGGAGCAGACGGCGGCGTCGTTGCGGCTGGCGTACCGCGAGCCCGCCGCCGGGTCCGCTGCGCGCCCCAACAGCGACCGGCTGGGCATCGCCGCCGCTACGCGTGCCACTAGATCGTACGTTACGCACGCACGCACGCACGCGCACACTAGCGGAAACACTTAGGCAACTGTATCAAAACATAAGATTGATTTTTAACAAAATAGAAACACCTGATATCAAGTTCGGAGTGTTACAAAATTTACTGTTTTATGAGTACTTAGCACAGATGCACATGCACATACAATTACTTATCTGACCCGGAGGTCACAGGTGCATATTAATTAAATTGTCCATGTGTATGTGATCTTTAGAAGAACACTCAACTTATTGAAACGCCGAACGAGCGGGCGCTCGGGCGTGCTGGAGTGTCGTTGACATTGTGTTCTGTCGCAGGGGCGTGTCGCACTCGGCTATGTCCGACATGACGACCATCGAGCAGGAGGACGCACCGGCGG